>ML844934.1:0-21470 GCA_009831015.1 Picea engelmannii | reverse complement strand
ATTCTTTGGTCTTGGAACTAGTTCCCAAGTGTCATTTTTCTCTATTTGATCCAATTCTTCATCCATGGCCTTTTTCCAAAATTCATCCTTGTTGGCTTCTTCAAAACAGTTTGGTTCAATTGTAGATGAGAGTGCTAGGTGTGTTTGTTCTGGTGAACATATTCTTCTTCTAGTCTCAACTCCTGCATCTTTGTTTCCGATAATCTGTTGTGAAGGATGATTCTTCTGTACTCGTTTACTGAGTGTCTTTGGAGACACTTACTGAGCATGCTCTTATGCTTCTGTCGGATTCTCTTCATCTTCCTCTTCTACTTTTTTTTCATCTTCTGCTTCTTCTTCTAAGGGTTGTTTCATTGATTCATTTTCTTCTTCCTTTGATTCTAGTCTGCCTATTTCATCAATTGTCACATTGATGCTTTCCACAACTTTGTTCAATCTTAGATTGTAACACTTGTATTCTTTCCTTGTACTTGAGTAACCAAAAAGTACTCCTTTGTCCACACAAGAGTCAAACTTTCCCATTCTGCCATCTTCTCTTTTGATATAACATTTTCTTCCAAAAACTCTGAAGTGCTTCACATTTGCTAGTCTTCCTTTCCATAGCTCGTAAGGAGTTTTGTCGGTGTTGTTTCTGAGCATTACTTTGTTTTGAATGTGAACTATTGTATGCATTGCCTGTGTCCAAAAAATATCTATCAATTTTGAATCCATTCACATTGCTCGGGCCATTTCCCGTACTGTCCTGTTCTTTCTTTCAACAACTTCATTCTGTTGAGGTGTCCTAGCAATGGAGAATTGCCTTTTTATTCCATGATTTCTGCAGTAGTCCATAAATTCCTTTGAGGTGAACTCTCCTCCATTATCAGATCTCAAGAATTTGATTTTTGAATCCATTTCATTTTCAACCATTTCCTTGTAGATATTGAATTTTTCAAAAGCTTCTGACTTATCCTTGAGAAAGAAAACTGCAGTCATTATTGTATAATCATCAACTAATAACATAAAGTGTTTCTCACCTTTTAAGCCCTTTGTTGTAGTTGGTCCAACTAGACCAGTATGCACAATTTCTAGTGGTCTTGTCGTTGAATATTCCTTTGATTTGAACATGTTCTTTGTTTGCTTTTCTTGTTGGCAATGCTTGCATAAAGTGTTGGTTGGTTTTGTGATTTGGGGAATTTCTCTGAGTGCT
Organism: Picea engelmannii; assembly: GCA_009831015.1. Classification (NCBI taxonomy): domain Eukaryota; kingdom Viridiplantae; phylum Streptophyta; class Pinopsida; order Pinales; family Pinaceae; genus Picea; species Picea engelmannii. The sequence continues at coordinate 20,281 of ML844934.1, read as the reverse complement.
TCTCTTTTGTTGACTTTGACAAGGTTATCAAAGTGCATGTGACCCATTCTTTTGTGCCATAGCCAACTTTCATCTTCCTTTCCTAGAAAACACTTTTCATTTCCAATTTCACTTAACACATATATGTTGCTTGAATTTCTTGTAGTTGTAGCAATCAATTTCCTTGAACCTTCTTTTCTTATCTCACACTTCTGTGAATCAAAAGTAACTTTATGACCTTGGTCACACATTTGACTCACTCTTAGAAGATTATGTTTCATATCTTCTACTAGTATAACATTTTCTGCCTTTTCATTCTTGTTCCCAATTTGGACTGTGCCTTTTCCAATGATTTTGGCTGAATCATTATTTCCGAAGGAGACTGTTCCATCTCTTTCCTTTCGTAATGTAAGAAACTTGTCTCTATCACTTGTCATGTCTTTTGAACACCCACTGTCAACATACCAACCACGTTTCTTCTTCTTATCTTGTAGAGCGAGTGTGCATTCTTCATTGCTATACTGATCTTTCTTTCTTATCCATGTCGTTTTCTGAGGTTCCTGTCTGTGACTGTTGTTATTCTGTTGAGGTTATTTAGGAGGGACTGCCATTCTGCAATCTTTGGCCACATGTCCAAAATTGTTACATTTGTAACAATCCACTTCAGTGCTCAAATATTCAAACATGTTGTAACTTCTTCTCTTTGTTTCACTAGGCATTCTTGAATAACCCATTTGTGTATGAATCTCAAAGTTGTTATTGTTCCTGTTGTTAGCTCTGCATTTCATAGCTTTATGTCCAAAATTATTACATGCATAACATAAACCAAAGAATATAGTTTGATACCTGGGAGTTGAGGATCTTCTGAAAGGAGGTGCTCTTGTGAATCCTTCTTCTTCTTGAGGCCTATCTTTCGATTGTTGATTTTGAAATATGAATCTTCTCGGTGGAGGAGTTCCCTGTAATCTTCGTATCCCCTTTGATTATTTCTGCATATCTTTTTGGATATGTTTCTTTCTCTGTTGTTTTGGAGCTTGATCCCTTTTCTGTTTGATTTTATCCAAGTTCAGTCTTGTCAAAATGAGATTTTTGAGTGCTAATAATTTCATCCAAAACTTTTGAGCTATTTTGCATATTTTTCTTTTGAATATCCTTTCTTAATGTGAAAATCTTTGCTTCCAAGTTTCCAATGATCCTGTCCTTTTCTTCTAGCTGTTCTTTGATTGCTTCTTCAATTATTTTATCTTCTTCTATTTGAACCTTCAATTTTGTGATCATTTGTTCTAGTTCTTGAGTGTATTCTTTCTTATTTAGTTCTACTTGCAGTTTCTCGTTTTTATTCTTTTCTCTTCTGATAACTTCTATGGAACACATTAATTCTTCTCGAAAGTCAACTTCTGCCTCTTCAATTTCTTCATATTCTTCTTTAGCTTCTTCATATTCTTCTTCAGAGTCTTCTTTATCAGAGTCTTCTAATACCATGAATAGAACTCTTCCTATCTCAATGTCACTGACTTCATCTTCATCTTATGATGAGATGTCTTCTTTGGTGCATAAGCTTTTCTTGAAAACTTTCTTTGTAGTTCTTTTGCCTTTATATGTTTGTTTTCCTTTTGAGTAACCTTCGTCATTTCTCTTTTTATTATGAGGACATTTGTTAGCAAAATGACCAATACCATCACAATTAAAACAAATTAAAGGAAGCTTACCTCTATACCTACCGTTGGTTCCCTTGTTCAATCTTTTGACGAAGTTGGCCACTTCTTCATCATCTTCCTAGACGTCACTGTTGCTGCTATATTCTTCTTGTTGCTTTTTCTTTTTCTTTGATCTTTTGGATGCTTTGAAGGTTGCTTCTTTTACATCTGGATTTTCTTGTTCAATTCTCATTTCATATGCTGTGAAGATTCCATGCAGTTCATCCATGCTTATTGAGTTTAGATCTGATCTTTCTTCTAGTGTTGATATCTTAGAGTCAAATCTCATAGGAAGAGATCTTAGTACCTTTTGAAAAATTACAGATTATTTGATTTCTTCTCCCAATCCTATGATTGCATTCACTGTTTCATCGACTCGTAAAAAGTAGGATGCAATATTCTCATCTTCCTTCATTTTTAGTTGTTCGAACTGACCTTTGTAAGTTTGAAATTTTGCTTCTTTGACTTTTGTATCTCCTTCATAAATATTTCGAAGCTTGTCCCAAATTTCTTTAGCGTATTTACAATGTGCAACTTTGGTGAATACCGTTTCACTAAGACCATTCAAAAGTGCATTTGTGGCTTTGGAATTATTCTGGCCGAGTTTCGTTGCTTTGTCATTTGTTGGTGGAACCGCTGGTGCTATGTATCCATCTACAATTGATTTCCAAATTTCAAATCCCTCTGACTGTATATATGTCTTCATCCTTATGCTCCAAAAATCACACTTCTGTCCATCAAATTGTGGTATTACATTTTTATACAAGTTGGTACTTTCCATGATCTACCTTTCAGTGGTTAAATTGATTTCTGAAGGAACCTTCTCTGATTCCAATTTGGATTACTAAGAGGGGGGGGTGAATTAGTAATAATGCAATTATAATTCTTTTTAACCAAATAATACAAGTGTTATATCAATGTAGAATTATTATCCAATAATGATCAATAAGAAATGAACAATCACACACATACACAATACACCAGTGTTTTACGTGGAAACCCAAAGCGGGAGAAAACCACATAATGATTTTTCTTATATGTCTTGAAGAATTAAATTCATTGGAAGCACCAACTTCCTTTGTTTTCTAGCTGCAATTGGAAGGAGGCTCCAACCCCTTAGTTTCTCAGGATACAACTTGAGGGAAGATCCAACTCCTCAATTCTCTGGATACAACCAGAAGGAGGATACAACCCCCTATGTTCTCTGGCTACAACCACCCGTCCTTGCCCTATCCAACCGCCCTTAAGTATAAGTAGAATGATGGAACCACTGTCACACTATCACTGTGAGATATACTGACTCACCAAAATCCTTTGATGGAAATAATTGATAGCGAGAACTTCGATGAAGAAGAGTCTTTTGTATTTCAGAGTGTTGTTTTTGATAGCAAGTCCAAAAATTTAATTATTGAGAAAAGAGATGTAAAGTTTAAAAAGGGGAAATATCATTCAAAGGTTAACCTACAGAACATGCGACCTTCCCAAATTTCCCAAATTCACCAAGAAACTAGAGATTCTCTAGATGATTCTATTGGAGGCCTTGAAGCAGAGAACACCAAGTTAAAGGAAGGAGTCAAATAATTGGAAGAAGATTTAATTCCTCTTCCAGTACTTGATAGTCCTTTAGCAATGATCGGTCCTACCACACCTACAACTAAACTGAAAGGATCTTCAATCCTACTCACATCAGCCAGGGGCTATGTGGAGAAGAAAATTAAGTTAATAATGGAATTAATTACAGAGGCTTGGGATATGTCAAAGAATATGGTCTCTTTTGGAACGAGGGCACGTGTCTTCCATGAATATTTACAGGAGGATTTAAAAAATGAAGAAGGTTTTTACCTTGACACGATCGTACCCTTCAGTTTTACAGTTACCAATATGAAAAAGTTGAGAAGAAGAGAGGAGGATCTCCCTTCTCCGAACCAGATAAAAAAATTGAACGCATGTTGGAAGGAAAAGGTTAAAAACTTGAATATCATTGTCTAAGCATGTGGTGTTGTGCTGGGAAGAGACTGGACATCCATGATCGGTGGATATATAATGAACGACGAAAGTTGTATGATGCTACCAGGAAAAGAGGGAGCGATGATTAAAGTACCTCGTGAACCTAGAAAACCCTTCTCTTTCAAGAACAAGGATAATGAATTGATGGAAGATTACATAGATGCTAGGATTGGAAACTATGTTATCCTAGACATGGAGCACAACGAAAGCTTAGAGTAAGTTCAAGGTGTGGGGAACCAAGATTGTTTGTTTGAAGGCTACTCGAGGATGTCATTCGATGGAACTTGTTCTAAATCTGGGAATGGAGTTGGAATTGTTCTTTTGATTCCAAATAAGACTATGCATCCCCATGTTGTAAGACTGAATTTTTCATGCACAAATAATGAGGCAGAATATGAAGCTTTGATCCAGGGGATGATCCTTGCATAGGAAATGAAAATATAACATCTCATTGTAACTGGACACTCAGATTTGGTCATCAATCAAGTTACCTAGATGTATCAAATAAAAAATGAAATACTTAATCTGTATTTCAAAAGAGTTAGCGAGTTGATGGAATCTTTCAATTCATTCAACATTTATTTCATTCCAAGAGAAAAGAATCACAAGGATGATTCACTAAACTTGGGGACCTCATTATCAAACCTAGATGATGTCCAAAAAAAAACATCTTTCTAAGTAGAAAGAGCTTTTCGACCATCCGTGCTCGATAACGTCGAGTACTTGCAAGTATTTGAGAATGATGAACAACCGATTTTCTTTTTTTAACGATGATGAAGAAGAAGATGATATCTCCTCTGTCATCCCAAAATATTGTATACAATATGAGTCTTTGTTTAAGAAAAACGATCATGCCAAGAATCTCCTTGAAGAATTTTCAGTTTGAAAAGTGCAATAAATGAGAAAAGTCAATATTGGAACGGACGGGTCCCCGAAATATATCAACTTGGGAGTTGATTGCACCACTGAATAGGTTGACCAATATGTTTCCTTATTCAAAGAATATATTGATGTGTTCACTTGTAACTATGATGATTTGAAATCCTACAATACAATTATATTCAAGCATATGATTCCTTTGAGGGAAGAAGAGAAACTAGTGAAACAAAAAATAAGGATGATGAATCCCAAGTTGAAACCTCTCGTAAAAATCGATCTGAATAAGTTAAAGAAGGAAGGGATAATTTATCCCATAATACATTCATACTGCTTTCAAATCCAGTGATTGTAAGGAAAAAGATCGAGGAAATATGGATATGTGTTGACTTCATAGACCTTAACAAAGCAAGCATACAAGATAATTTTCCTTTTCCTAACATGGAGTTTCTTCTACAAAAAGTTACTGGATCGGCCTACATGTCCATATTGGATGGTTTCTCTAGATATAACCAGGTCTTGGTGGTTTAGGAAGATAGGTAAAGGGAAACATCTATCACACCATGGGAGACATATGCATATTCTAGAATTCCCTTTGGTTTGAAGAATGTTGGAGCCACATTCCAAAGGGCTATGTACCATGCATTCAATGGGTTGTTAGGAAATTTTATGGAAGATTACCAAGATGACTTGATGGTGTATTCAAAGAAAAGGGATGATCATATCCATCATTTAAGAAAGGTTTTTAAAAGACATATATTATATGACGTTTCTCTAAATCCAAAGAAATGTTTGTTTGTTGTGACTCAAGGAAAATTGTTAGGAAATATAGTATGCAAGGAAGGGATTTACATAGATCAGGAAAGAGTTAAAATGATAAATGAGCTCAACCCCCCGACATCCAAAAAGGGAGTCCAATCATTCTTCGGAAAAATCAATTTTGTGTGAAGATTTGTTCCTGACTACGCAAGCATCGTAAAGCCGATCAATTTGTTGTTGAAAAAGGACTAGAGGTTCAAATGGACAATGGATACTCAGGAGGCGTTCAACAATATCAAAGGATAAATAACCACTACTCCCATCCTCATCAATCAGGATTTCCAAAGAGACTTCATTATCTATTCATTTTCTACATAGACAATTGTTGCATCCATTCTCACTCAGAAAAATAGCAACGGAGAAGAACTCCCAATAATTTTTATAAGAAAAACCCTACACAACTATGAGTTGAGGTATTCTGAACTGGAGAAGCAAGCCTTGGATCTTGTAAAATATGTAGCACACTTTCAGACGTATGTATTAAACTTCCATATTATTGCTTATGTTCCCTCATCACCAATGAAGATGCTTCTAAATCAATAGTTGAGAGAAGGAAAATGGGCTAACTAGTTTTCAAAGATACAAGAATATGATATCGAGATTAAACCTTTAAAGGAAATCAAAGGAAAAGGTTTATGCAATCTCATAGCGAATGGGGGTTTGGTCGATGGGATGATTTCAATATCAGTCGAAGAACCATTAGATGATTCAGAATGGTACAAATATATTATATTCTATTTAAGGTCCAGGGAATTTCCTGTCACCATGAATCCCAAGGAGAAAAGGACACTTAAGATGAAGGTGAATCAATATGTTATGATTGTTGACATATTGTTCAGAATAAATTTTGGTGGTATACTACTAAGATGTGTCGATGAAACTCAAGCCCAATAACTAATCAAAGAATTCTATGAGGGAATATGTGGTGGACACTTTGCACCTACTACAACCTCCCACAAAATAATCAGGGAAGGATTTTACTAGCCATCAATCTTCAGATATTTGTATGCCACAATAAGGAAGTGTTTGTCATGCCAACAATTTTCAGGAAAAATGAAGAAATCCACAATGCCTGTGCATCCCATTGTGGTAGAACAACCATTTTCCCAATGAGGACTTGATGTTGTTGGGACGATTAATACAAAGTATAGAAAAGGGCATATGTACATTCTAACAACTACCAATTATTTCATGAAATGGCTAGAAGCGGCGGCGCTAAAGAAGGTTGATGCTAAAGAACTAATTAAATTCCTCAAAGACAACATTCTGTCGAGATTTGGTGTCCCTGATAAATTTATCATAGAAAATGGTTTGATCTTCATCGGGTCAAGGTTCATGTAGTTTTACGGACAATATGGAATCATTATAGGTCAATCATCGAATTATTATCTACAAGGTAATGGCCTTGCTGAATCCACAAACAAATCACTTGTGAAAATACCGAAGAAAACCGTTGATAGAAACCAAATGAATTGGCATCTGAAGTTGAAAAATGCATTATGGGAAAGAAGAATGACCCCGAAGGATAGCACATGGATGTCTCCATATCTATTGGTTTATGGGAAAGAGGTGAAAATGTCAATTAGTCTCGAGCTCAATGCATTAATCTCTGTGAATAATATCGAGGATATAGAATATAGTTTACCCATCCAGAGGAGAATCAACCAGTTGTTGAAGTTGGAAGAGGAATGAAGCAAAGACCTGGATCGAACTTCTTAGAGGAAACAAAGCATCAAAAGATATTTTGATCAGAGCAAAACTATGAATAACTTCCAGAAGGGAGAGCTAGTGTTACTTTGGAACATGGCCAAGGAGAAGCCGTCCATGCATACAAAGTTCGAAGCACTATGGATCATACCATATGTCGTGAGAAGATATTGGGTTTTAAATCCTATATGCTCCAAGACATGAAGGGAAAAATATTAATGCTACCTGTCAATGGAAAACATTTGAAAGGTTTCTTCTCCTAATACTTTTTCATTCTCATTGTACATAATTTTTTTTCTTTTTTTCAGTTTGTATATTCTTACTCTGACTCCATAGCCCAATGGGAGGAAGCACCTAGTCATGAAAGATTATGGATTCTTGACAACCCATAGGGGGTTATCATCCCATAGTTGGAGCCTGTTGTTGAGATAAATTCCCTCTTCCAAAATTTCCCTCCCCTTTTCTATTTTCCTAACTGCTTTTCTCCCTTTCTTTTCCCTCTTCTATACTTACCCGTTTTCCCCTTTTCCTTTTTTTCCCTTCTATTCTCCCTTTCTAGTTCTATACTTTTTTTTTTTTTCAGAACAGTGGGTTCCCTAGTTGGCACAATCATGAATCCTCATCTCCAATCCACATTCTCACATATCAATTCCACCTGACTTCCACGCTATCCCATACTTAGCCGATTTTGCGATTGCGGGTTCCCGTGTTGGCGGGGTCAAGCTTTCATATCCCATGTTCCATGATATATATTTTTCATCCAAAAGATATGCTATCTACATTTTGACCATTGGACCCCCCTCAACTCCTAAGTATCTCATCTCTCCTTTGTTAAGTCCGACCAACCGCATTACAACACTTAGTCATTTTTCGACCTTCCGCAGTTAGGGGGTTCGCGGGTTCACAAAATCCTCAAATCCTATTTCTCTCCCATCCGTCCCCTCCACCTTCGCATGTTTCCAAATAAAAATTTAGTATGCTTTAATGCTAACAACTGATCATGTAGGTTCTATAAATATTTCAATTAATAAGCGAAGGGCACGAGGATATGTCCTATTAAAACAAATTAAACTAGGATTTGCGGAGGATTATATTATCCCTCTCAAGCATTCATTTTAAACATTAGCTGGAGAAAAAGAACATTTTTGTCAACTTAATGCAACAAATCGACAACAATTTTGTGAAAATACATTGAACATTTTTGGGCCTGAGGACCAAAACTTTCAGTGGTCCAGAGAATATTCTTACTACTCATCCCCTTCTTTCCAAAAAGAAGTAATATGGATGTCTGGAATCACTCATGTAGGATACGTCCTGAAGGTTTTCGACTGCAAGGATTTAGTCTCTTGGTGTGCCGAGAGATATATTCCAAGCCATCAGATCATTCAATTGTGGGACCATTACCTTGTCTCTCTGTCGCCTCAGGTATTTCGTAAGATGTTGAGACTTCCTGAGCCAACACTTACCTTCAAGGGTGAATATTGCAGAGAATTCTTAAAGAAGGATGAAAATGGGTTGGACCTCTTACTTGAGTTCCTGGAGAACCCAACATCCGTCCCCGAGGACATCACGAGATTGCAGGTTGGCTCATTTAAAAATCCCTTCCAGGAAATTTCTTGGATTTTAACGAGGGTAACATGACAATAAACTACAACCAACATTTCTCGCATGATTCTTTACATTTTATACTTTACGGTCAAGGAACATGCCATCTTCGATTGGGGAAACTTTATTTCCATTGAAATTTCTTCCCAATTATCACAATACAAGAAGGAGAACAAATTATTTATGTCCTCTTATTTGTTTTTCGCGATAGCACTTTGCTGTCAATTTCTGAAATTATCTGTATGTAAGAAGGTAAACTATGAATTCGACCCAGTAACCTTCTACTATCAAACATTATGGAGGCACAAAGCCTCCCATCATTTTTATGAAGTTTCTAATGACTTTGTCTCAGATTTTAAAGGTTTGATGTTTGGAAAGGACACCCCCCAGATGTCCTACTAGGAAAGTAAGTTCCTGAATAGGAAGGGGACAATACAACAAATGGAGAATTACAATTCCATAAAGATTTTCGGTTCCAAGGAAAATCCTTTCTTCCTTCCATGCCACATATCTGAAAAAATGTTTGTTACTGAAGTAGCAAGGAAGTACAACTACTGGTTGCATTTTTTCCATGAAAAGAGAAAAAATAAATTCATACATCCACCTTGGAATTTGGAGACTTCATATTCATAAATATGAACAATATTGATGAATTTGTAGGCCACTTCCACCACCTAAATCTAAGATATGCTGAAAGGATAAAAGGGTTCAACCCTAACAGAATTTTTGTAGAACATCTACTGGAAATTGGTTTCAACAATTCTTTTATTAATATTGTTATGAATGAAGACAAACATAAGGAATCGGGAACTCCTGCTCATGACATTGGTGACCTGGAAACAATACTTAATACCAATGAGTCGTACAAACAGAAAGGAAAAGGTCCCGATGAGAAGAGTTCCCAATCCCCAACAGTCACTCCAAAACATACAAAATATCAGAGTAGTGCTCCAATGACCCACCCAATTAAGAAAGTGACCCACATTTCTTCAGGCAGAGGAGGAGATAAGAACCCTCCTTTGGGAAAAATTGAAATCTCCCATAAAATTCCCTTGAGGAAGAAAAGAAAAAATATTGTGCAAGAAGAGGAAAAACCTCGATTCGAAAGTGACATCCATGACTTCTCCCTTGAAGATATGGAACTCGAGACTGATATTGAAAAGTGTTCCCCAACGATGATCAATGAGGGGACACGACTCAATGAAATCCTTTGATGGAAATAATTGAGAGCGAGACCTTTGATGAAGAAGAGTATTTTGTATTTCAGAGCCCTGTTTTTGACAGTGAGTCCAAAAATTTAATTATTGAGAAAAGAGATGTAAAGAATACAAAGGGGAAATCTCATTCAAAGGTTAACCTACGAAACATGTGGCCTTTCCAAATTTTCCAAATTCACCGACCAACTAGAGATGCTCTAGACAATTCTATTGGAGGCCTTGAAGTAGAGAACACTAAGTTAAAGGAAAGAGTCAAGGAATTGGAAGAAGCTTTAATGCATCTTCCAGTACTTTCTAGTCCTTTAGCAATGATCAGGCCTACCACACCTGCAGCTAAACTGGAAGGATATTCAATCCTACTCACATCAGCCCTATGTGGAGAACAACATTAAGAAAATAATGGAATTAATTATATAGGCTTGGGAGATGTCAAATAACATGGTCTCTTTTGGAACAAGGGCACATACCTTCCATGAATGTTTACAGGCAAATTTGAAAAATGAAGAAGGTTTTTACCTTGACATGGTCATACCCTTCGGTTTTAAAGTTACAAATATGATAGAGTTGAGAATAAGAGAGGAGAATCTCCCTTCTCTAAATCGGATAAAACAACTGAACGCATGCTGGAAGGAAAAGGTTAAAAACTTGAATATCATTGTACAAGCATGTGACCAAGTTGTATTGAAGAAGGAAAAATTATTCAAAAGGATAACTGAGATAGACCTAGCTGGGAGCACCAATGAGGTCCAAGACCTCGAATTGATTCTCAACTTGTTGTTCCTAACCAAGCAAGCCTTTTATGAAAAATTTGAGATATTTAAAGGGTTATCATTTGAAAATTTCTTTGGCATTCTTGAGTATAATGAAGATGATGTAGATAACTGGCTAATGGATTATTCAGTAAAAAAACAATATATTGGTGAAGCTTTGCATAATATTTCCATTGACTTAAGGGACTTGGAGGGAGAGATTTTCAATATAAAAATCCAGCATGAAAGCAATGTGGCACCAATGAGAAGCTACATCGAATAGTGGTTTCAAAGAGCTATCAAAAAACTGACTTATGAAGGGGAAAAGGCAATTGAGACGGTTACTGTAACCGTCGATGAAAGAAATAAAAGGACATCAACAATCATGTGACAAGAGAGAGATACCATCATGGTAAGTTCATACTGATCACATCCTTCTTTCTTTATCAAGTCCTTCATCCAGTTACTCCACCTCTTTAAATAGAAAGTTTAACTGAAGATTGATAATTTTCTTTTTCTTCTTACCGGGTCTTGTTGTCTTTTGTCGCCCACTTTCTTCCTTCTACAAACTTCATTCTTATATATATTTGCTTTATGGTCCATGGGATCCCCAATCCCAGTCTTTATGACAAATGCATTTAAATTTCAGAGAATATGTAATAAACTATATTATTTTAAGAAATTTCAAGAGAGTTATTTTGGGAACAATATCGACTCTACTTTGTTAATCTATCATTATATTTATTTGAGCTTCCCATGTATCACTCTGCCAAAGTTCTCTTATGCATGCAGATCATTTTCTTTTATTTTTATGTGAGCATAAATATTTAGCCCAACTACGATGGATGTGAGGAAATTTTTCTTATTTACTTTAAATGCGTGAATGTGTGTGCTTCCTTGTCCATTCTCGAGAAATTTATTTAAAAGAAAACTAAAACATTTTCCATTTTTGCATCTTTACTTTTTCCTTGATTACCACGACTAACTTCTGTAAAATTCCCACATTCTGAAGACCTAGAGTCCCACGAAAATCATAACAGAGGAGTACCATCTCTATAAAAACACATGGGGATTTGTATCCTCATGAGGTTGTCGTTTCAGTCCAAACATATTCAATATTGAACAGTCCCGTATGTCATTTCCTTGTTTATTTCTTTGTCCATTTCCTTGGTATCTTCTTCATTGTTAGGGTGTTATGTCTATGTTTCGTTCATAGGAACCTTCTAGTTTGGGTCCCAATCATGCATAATCATTTGGATGTTTTCTTCTGTGATTTTGTACTTTGTCTGGACCCATTCCTCTCTCAGGTCTTTATTTTCTTGTATGTAGATGTGATGACGGTCTTCCCAAAATCGTGCAATCGATGTGTATGCCTCTACAAGATCTAGCGAGATTCGTGGTGTAGTCTGGATACACCTCATAATCATTGTTCAGAAAGAACTCAATGTGTTGACAAGCCAAAATGGATCATTCAAACATATGAGGGAAAACACCCGATGGCAAGTCCCAATTAGACCCACTCTCGTTTGATATAGTGTTTCCAACCAGATTTTGGCATGGTTACCGATCTAACTAATATACTAACTAAATATGAATCTAAGAACTAGAGATTCTTAGATGAATTAAAAATAGCAATCCTAAATAACTTTTTCTAAGTTAATATTAGTGATTACAAACCTAAGATGTAGATCCTAATCTACTTTAAACTAATCTATCATGATCAGGAGCAAGATAAAAGATGATTATATTAGAAGATTTGTATTACTTGTATAGAAGAAATTCATATAGCAAGGAATATTAAATATTGACAAAGTAGTCAGTTATAACCAACATAATTTATTGATAAACTGAATCACAAGGTTGGTGTACTCAAAATAAAGAATAATGACGACTGAAAATAGAAGGACTTTAATATAGAAGAAATGATAAACCAACATCCAAAAATTACAGAATAAGACATGCATAAAATTGAGCAATCACATTCATACACATTAACACCATCATTTTCATAAATGTCTCATGCTATTTATTCATTTGAAAGTAATAATACCAGTCATCTTTCAAAATAACAAAAACCCTTTCCCTTTTACATTCATCTACTTTATAGGAGGACTATGGGATCCCTTCACAATCCTTATATATTGAATGGTTAGAACCCCAAAGCGACACTTCATTTTCCTTTCGTAATCATGACATTAACATAATTATAGTAAAAATGATTGCTCTACAAAATTTCGGTTACAATGAGGTTATCAAGAGGGTCCCAACGGTTGTGATTTCACATCTATGAACGCCTTCCAACTTTTGAAGTCTCAAGTATGGAATCCACTTGATACAGATGTGTTCTTTCTAGGTATGCCTCACTTTTGCACATGGGAATGATGACTTATGTCCACAATATTTGTTCAACACATTGCATGGAATCCTCTGTCAATGTGATTATTTTGGAGGGTTGGATTAGTCTTGTCTCTATAACCTCCACATTGATTTTACCGATTGCTTCAATGGATTTTAGGCTGAGGTTTATTTTGGTATCCACGTCTTCAACCATTGTTTGGGTCGATGAAGCCTTATCAATATCCCTTAGGGGGTCCATCTCGAAATGAAGAGTAGATTGTATGTTGATATCCATATTTTTGTGCTTGATGTAGTGATATGCTCTTGAGTCTTTATGACATCTATAATTTTTTCCATTCCTGCATTGAAGAGTCGACGATCTATGATTCTTCACTCATCTGAGTACATCGATAGGGTGTCTGGGAATGCCTATCACGAGTCTTTCCATTATGTGACTCTATTGTAGGATTTGAGGGATTTATGGAAATTTTCATACGTTGCTTTCACTTGCTCGTTCAATTTGTTTTCTCAAACCTGACCATCATAGTTTTGTTAAATGCACATAATAACCTCTTACGTGTGTCCCAAAGTTCCTCATTCTTCTCAATGGCCCCCACTTTTATTATTTCAAGAATATCTATTTGGTTTTGGATTTCCTCTACAACCTTTTTCAAGAGATCGTTGTCTAACTGTATATTCTTGATTTCCTTTTTACCTCTTTTGTTAAAATTTCTCAGTTCAACCAAATTTCCTTTTAGCTTAATTACCTCTTAGTCATATGAGGTTTTAAGATTTCCATATCACTCACATGGGCCTTTTGAGTTAGGGAGGTTTTTTCACTGAATATAGCATGTAGATATTTTTCTTGTTCCTTGAGACACCTCTCCAACTTCTCGTCATGAATTTGCTTTGTTTGTTTGATTTCCTTCTTGTGTTCACTAGCCATAGTTTCCTTAATAGTTTCCAAGGTTGTCTCCAGCTCAGTGATCCTGACTTTTGCGACATCAAGTGCTCCTAATACTTCATGGACTGATACTATGTTCACACAACAAAAGCGCAGAGTGTTGAGGTTGCTTGTATCACATTATCCTTCAAATATGGTCCAACTTTCTATTTGATGTTCCTTTCGGGAGATTCTTGGCTTACGTTGTCTTTTCCTCTTTTCCTTTTAGGGGTTCTCTTCTTGATAGCTCATGTCTTGTGGATATAATAGTAATAGTCGATGGTTACCATTGCTCCTTTGAAGTCGAGTCTTTCAGAAGTTAGTGATAAAATCCCTATGGTAGAGGCTAAGGGGGTGGACTCTTCTATCGGGGTGTTAACCAAATCGACATCAAGTTTTACAATGATAATTTCATTATCACCTTCTAACCTATCATATTAGACATCGTGAATGTTGACCTTATATTTTTTCTTCTTTTCCTGGGCCTTTCCTAGTGTGGCCGATGTTGATTGTCTTGTGTTTGTTTTTTCTCCTTCACTTGTATTAATTTTCCCCGGGGGAAGATCTTTATTCCATCTTTTCTCTATTGCATATTGTTTGTCCTTGGATTCCCTCTTATTCATTTTCTAGTACCTTTCTTCATCTTCTTCAATTTTTCTTGTTAGTTTAGCTTCTTTATCCCTCTTTTTTTGGTCTTCCTCATTTAGACTCTCTTTGTCTTTGAGGAGGAGGGATTTGAATTGTTCCAGCATCCTTTTTTTGTCCTTCTCTTCTTCTTTTATTAGTTGTTATTGAGAAGCATCGATGGTGAACCTCTCTACTGCTTCCTCAAAACTTAAAGTGCTTCAGAAGACATATTCTGAGAACTAAGCCTCGTGCATAATTTATGGCGCCAACCTTACAACTTTCATGTGCTCGTACACTACATTTCAGGGGTCATGTTATTTGGTATCTCTGATACATAGGCATAATTCCTTTAGTATTTTTGATTCCTTTTCATCTTGCTTCTTGATCTGTAAAGAGTATGAGCCTATGTGGAGGGGAAAATTGGCCAGTACCTTTTGTTCTTTTCTGATAGGTAGGCAGTGGCCCCTTTCTCCATAGTATGGTAGGTTATTTCCCTGGACAATAACTTATTGGGAAACAAGTGTGGTGGTCTAGTGGCCCTGAAGATCCTGACATAAGTCTAGTATTTTTTCATATACCAGTACTTGATCTCCTTTGAGGTTTTGATATCCATTGAAGAGATATTGTGTGGGAAAATACCAAAGATATATTTGTGCAAGGGGGCAAGGAAATAATCATAAATCTCATATAAATATTTTTTGTAGTTGATTTCCCACAATTGCTAACAATACAAATGGATCGAGCCCTTTTCCGGGGTCCAGGCCCAACTTAATGTTGGGAATGAATTGGCGACACACACAAAATCTATGAGATAAGAAGATATGTAGAAGCCAGGGTTTTTCATACCTTTGGATCTTGGATATTATTAGCGATGATAAAAGAAATAATTCCCACCCATTTGAACGCTTGGCCCTTCTGGACTAATGTGTAACCCATGGGAAACCACTCCATCCTAAAATGTTTTCTAGTTTCCTCACCATAAAGTTTGCATATCATGCTATTCAACATCTTATAAGGGCTCTTAAGGTATCATGTTGAGACATACCTTTCTCACTTTTTCACAGGCCATTCTTCATCACAAACCATTCTTCCATTAGGGTCTCAAAGTCTTCATGTTAGGCCCCAAATTAGTCTAAGAACGACTCATCCAGGGATATTGTAGGTTATGGGGTATCATATCTAGCTCAGATATATTTTTATTTGAGTGATGCAATTGAGAGACCTAAAGCATTGAATATTAGTCCTATATCTTTCTATAGATACACAAAACACCATCTAGTTGCGTCATTATAAGTAAACAACTATGGGTGGGTAGATATTGTATGAATGTTGCTTTTTCAGACATTCATGTACACATCGATGTCTGGGCCATCGCTAAGGAACATATCTATAATCTTAGAATAGCTAAGGTATTGTTCCATTCCATTGTGGTTTATCGTTTTGGAGACATTAAACAAATCAGGGATTGAAGCTAGAACAGGTATTCCAAAAGCTTGGAGTTTTCCCTTCCTAGTAAGCATCTGGGACATTTCGTCACCTGCGTAAACAGACAAGTCAATAGTTAATAGGGTCGTTTCAAAGAAATACATACCATTATTCAAACGATATGTAGGATACTCATTCAGAAGCAAGGTTCAATAAGTAATCATACCAAGAGAATAGAGATTCGCGAACACAATGTTTAAGCTTAGCGAGTGAGTAGAAAAACCTAGAGTCTTGACATTGTATAAGCACTTCACAAATTCCCTCCAAATCCTAGTGTAATCAATGAAAGAGTTGCGATACAGCTTAGACTAGGTCATGGTAGTACAAAAAAAAATAAATGCATTCGCGGGTGCTAGAAAGTTATAACTGTTGAGGAGCGAGGAGATTGAAAAGGCATGATCACTAAACAACTATCATCGTTAGAAATTCATATCGATGAGAAATGTCAATATGAATATGGGGAAACCTCCAATGACCATAAATCATGATTGGACTGCTGAACCTTAACAACAATGCTTAAATTTTAATGATGACCCCTCTAATGTTCATCGATATGACCATTAGGCACCAACCTCTTATTTAATGGTGTTGATGAGACATTGAAGTAATCATGGGGAAAAGGTAATGGATAAGTGTGAGATCGATGATAGTGAGGTAGTTGGAGACAACTAGGTTCATCCAGTCCACAGGATGAGTTGATTTTCAAATGTTAGAAATCCATGATAGCATCGTCATCGATGAAAGGTGGAGGTGAAGAGGTAAGTGCGCTATGGATCTTTCGACGATGACAAGATTTCATCGAAAAGGGTCAGCCGATACTAACCTAACACATGGATGTGAGCTAATGGTATTATGTATAGACTGAGTTGTGGGCCCAAAGTGAACAATAATATTGACATGGAGTGGAGATCTGATTCGGCGGTGCAAGTGGGATAGTGACGGGGAAAGAGAAAGAGTGTGTCATTGTCAGTAAACATGGATAATCTCACGAGGGTGATGTTTGGGGAGCTATTAATTCTCAATGATGATGGTATGAAGAGTTTTTGTCGATGAAATGTAGAGATGAAGATGTATGCATAATTTGGTAAGGGCACGAAGAAAAAACAGGTAAGGACGAGGTTGCGCAAGAGAAGGGGAGAGGACCTACCATAAGTACATAATTTTTAAGCATGTAGGTAGAAGGGTAATAACACTAGTGGAGAGATTATCTATTCATATGAAAGTAGCCATGTGTGGGGGGTTTTTTTTCTATAGGTACATGACCAATCAATTAATTTAAAGAGAAGTTCCCTGTAAAGAGAAAAAAAAAGTAGTGTGTGCCCCCACCAAGACTAGTATTTTGGGTGGGGGTTGTTGTAATTGTCACAACACAATGTTGGTGTCTATCTATCTTATCTTTTTCATCATGTACTAGAATTTATGATACCTGGAGGCCAAGAATGCCTTACCTCTTAGACCTAGAAACTACACATCCTTTGGTTCATTCCACGTTGTGAACACAATCATAATTAACATCCCGGAATAATGGAATTCCATGCCTCTGTCCTGTGCTTTTGTGCAATCAATGAGGAACTGGTTAAGTAAAAATGGTTCCCATCTCATCGATACCCATTCTACACACTTCTCAACTGCAACTATAACAGCTATGGGAACTTTCTCTTTCCTTCACTTTCTTAGTAATTTTCACGCATGTTCTTGCGTCACAATTCTTATTGTTGGGTCACATATACTTGGTACATCCAACCCGCACACCCCTATGACTATGTGAAATTTCTCCCTCATGGAGTCTGATAGAGTCCTGCCATTATTTTTTTCTCCAAACAACAAGGTGGGATCTCCCCCTTATGACGGTAAGCTTGTGATTCTAGCAATGATTAGATCTATGTCTATAGAAATTGTCCTGTCCAGCCATAAGTAACCTCCATGCACACAAGTTAACAACATTTTAACACATGCATTCACCTCTTGGCTCCTGCCAAAGTGTGGAATGCCAAGCATGTTTAGTATACCAGTTTGTTCTGACCCTATGTCCCATACCTTTGGCATAGGTATAGCCTGGTTCATCACTAGGTCTATTTTCAGTTCCAAGTATTCACTTGGCGCAAGTGCAGGGAACTTCACTATGTTTGTGATATTGTGGCCCGCATATTTAAGCTATGACAACTTTCCTAACATATCCTTATCAATGATGACCCCATATGGGATGGCGGGTGCCACCAATGGATACTTGGAATCCTTCTTCAACATCATTGGTTTGACATCATCCTTCCTTGGTGGAATGTAGTCCCTAGTAAACCTTGGCTCCAATGATGATGCTCTCAGAGTCTCCTAAACCTATGGTGTTGTTGTTTCTTCTCTCGTTTAGTATTTCTTTGGTATGGATGTTGTTGCCTTTAATGGTGCCATCTCTATGATCCAGTTACTAGTGAAAACTTCTTCAGCTCTGTGGTTTTTCTCATGCTCAACAACACAGCTCTCGACTCTCTCTTACTCGCATGAAGCTCCAACTAACAATGACCAATGTTTTTCAAACCTTCGCGGATTTTGTGCCCCTTTGCCAATTGTCCCTTAAACTTCCATCCTATATTAACTGTCTAATCCCTTAGAATTATTCATTAAATACTTTATTTAAAGATGCATTAATTCCAAATCATTCACTAGAGTTTTTCCTTGATTTTCCACGCTGTCACGATCTCTGTCGGATTTTTCCATTTATGACGACATGTCTCCATGTTGTGCTATCATTATGCATTTTGAATCATCATTTCCTCTCTTTAATTTCGTTTAAAATTCTTTGTTCGTCCTCATCTACGCAGTTTTTCTGGCTTACTTGTTCTCTTACTACACAAGTTGTGATTCTACGCGTAATTCGCTTCTTCTATGTCGTTTCTTATGTCTACGCAACACTCCCTCCCTCTGCGTAATTACTCTTGATGAAACTTACTTACTTTTTTTTTTCCTTTCTTTTTCTTTTTCTATTTCTTTTTCCTACTATAATACACTACTATAGTACAAAGGTTCTTGTGTAGGTATGACTAGTGCACAGATGATCGGTTGTCCCTATAGAGTTTTAACCGACTCCCATTCACCATTCCTCCTAGGAATTCTCCATTCAACATTTCCAACTGCACAACACATGCCTTTATAACATATTTAATGATGTATGGACCTAACCAATGCATTCAAAACTTTCCTGGATGCTGCAAAAACATGTTGTCATATAACAATACTAAGTCTCCCCCTTGAAATATTTTTCACTTAATATGCCTATCATGTCATGCTTTTTCTCTTGCCTTATGGAATTTCTGATGGAATCATGCAAAAAATCGGTCTTCCTCGAGCTGTACAAATTGTGATAGTATTTCCTCTATCGCACCAGAATCCACAAGATCAGTAATCATTGCAACACGTAGTTTTGGCACGATAAATTCCATGATCATTACTGCTTCTTGCCCATATACCAACCTAAAAGGTTTCTATCCTGTCAAGTTTTTTCTTGTAGTCCTATATTCCCATAATATTGCAGGGATCCTTAAGTCCCAATCATCTCTCCCTACATTGTAAATCTCTATCAGTGCATTTTCTAAAATCTATTAAATGCTTCTACTATCCCATTTTACTGAGGGTGATACGACATGCTCCTCTAGTGGTGAATTTGGAACTCCTCGGTCAATAATGCAATCGTCTTATTCAGGAAGTGTGTTCCTTGATCACTCAATAGAATGCATGAGCAGCCAAATATTGTAATGACATTCTCAAACAAAATTCACACTGCAGTATATGACCAATGTTGCTTCTTCCCATCGGATCAAGTACTATGTCGCAATGATTATATACCTATCTCTTGATCTCCTGGATGATGGATTGATCGGTCCAATGAAGTCTATTTCCCATTTCGCAAAATCCTGTAGTGTAACTTGTGGATGCAATGGAATCTCATCCCTTTTGGATGGATTTCCAACCCTTTGACAAACATTACATGTCTGGAAATATCCCTTATCATCATTGTGAAGTGTGGGCCACTAGAGCCCTACACAAAAAATCTTTTGCACATCCTATTTACTAGTGTAGTGTCCTCCTACAATCCCTTTAGACGTTTCTGATAATATCATTGGCCTTTCATTCTCTAACACACATTGTGTTAATATCCCATTTGCACCTATCTTGTATAACTTCCCTGCAATTAGTTGATAATCTGTTGCCTTAACCACTAATTGTTTCTTTTGTGCAATT
>ML844933.1:12429-27799 GCA_009831015.1 Picea engelmannii | reverse complement strand
CCATCAATGGACTTGGCTCTCTGGGATTAATTAGTCAAAAGTTATTTTACAAGATGCTTCTCAACTCCAATGGAAAAACAGACTGTACCATTGAGATCAGAACACATAAAAACCCCAAAAATGACTAATAGAACTCTGAAAACAGATCATGGCTCATCCGGGCATGACCTCTTCTACATGTGGTCATAAGCTTCACTGATCTTATCTTTGGAAAAAACACCTGTAAATGTCCTCAAAATCCTCTGAAACATGTCCCAATGTTTTCAGAGCATAAAAATTAGCCAAAAATGATTATTCAGTCACAGAAGACAAACATAGGCTCACCAAAACATGTCCTCAATCAATGAGGGCTTCAAGCTCCCTAGAGCTTGCTGAAACTTCAATGGATAAAAACCTACAAAAGGAGTCTTCAAATATCCTTGATAATAGTGCCAATGGATTCAGGACGTCCAAAAACCCCTAGCTGGGTTTTTACGGCACCTCAATCGGCCAAAAAATGAGAAAGATAGGCCTCCTGCCATCCTCTTCCTTCAAGCTTGCTGGCTCTGGTTCGCCAAAACGCACCTCTGTGTGCTTGAACCAAGAACACGCTCCAAATTCATGTTTAAACCCAACACACGCACACAATCGAATAACTGTGCAAACTGTAGGACGGTTAGGGCGCCTCCAGCCCCTAACCGCCTAGCACCTGGGCATATGAGGTCCATAAGACTTTGCGTATTGGAAAAAGGGTTAACGGTCAAAACCGTGCCAACTTCCCGCGCACTTAACTAGGGTCATATGAAATAGAACCACACGACCACGAGCTCCATCCAAAACATAAAACCGTGCGCTCTCCGTAATATATGTGGTCATATGTAATAAACCCGCGCACATAAGAACCGGGGCTATGTGTTAAACCTCGCGCCAACGGTTGGGTGTAATATAATAGGGCATGGACATATGCAAACGCAAATGACCGCGGGTCGGGGCTAAGCCCCGGCTCGTCCCCCTGCCAACAGTTACAATTTGCAAATTTAAATATATTAAAGTTCGCATACATTACAAGTAACATCATGTGGCCTATTGGCACGACTGACTTTGTTAAAGCGCTTATCAAAGGGGGAGGTCACCGGTTCAAATCCGGTCGGCTCCACAAAATTTTAAACAACAAACCAAAAAACCATTAGCCAATAAAGGGGTGCCATGTGGCAGCCCATGACTGGGCCACGTGGCACCTTACCATTCGCCCAAATGATTCCATGTGTCGCAATAACATTCGCCCAATTGTCAGCTAATCACAAACTGCCATGTCAGCAGGTGCCATGTCACCATACGGTCGCCACGTCAGCATGTACGGACTCTGCCATGTCAGCTTGTACGGACTGTACAGTCAGCGTCCATTTTTTTTCCCTGTTTGACGATTCGAACAGATCACAATATCTCTCACTTCCGACGTCTGTTTGAGACGAAACGAGCTGCGTTGGGTTCATGATGACGAGGGCTACGCTCACGTTTGTTTTGAGGCAATTCCGAGAACATTGAGTTTTGAGCTAAAATTTGACCCCTGGTCCAGATTTTGGTCAT
The DNA here is from genome assembly GCA_009831015.1 of Picea engelmannii. Classification (NCBI taxonomy): domain Eukaryota; kingdom Viridiplantae; phylum Streptophyta; class Pinopsida; order Pinales; family Pinaceae; genus Picea; species Picea engelmannii. Next base: position 26,233 of record ML844933.1, on the reverse strand, counting down.
CTTAGCACTTGCAACACAAGTCTAATATGCTCTTCATGCTCTTCTCTATTCTTAAAGTAGATTAATATGTCATCAATGAAAACTAGCACAAATTTATCTAGAAATTTACTGAGTACATTGTTCATCAAGCACATAAAGGTGGCAGGGGCATTAGTTAACCCAAATGGCACTACCACAAACTCATAGTGACCATACCGTGTCCGGAAGGAAATTTTATGGATGTCTTCATCCTTGATTCGGACTTGATGGTATCCCGACCTCAAGTTGATCTTTGAGAAAATAGACGCGCCTCCCAATTGATCGAACAGATCATCGATCCTGGGAAAAGGGTACTTGTTCTTTATGGTTACCTTATTGAGTTGTCTATAATCTATACACAGTCTAAGGGTGTCGTCCTTCTTTTTCAAAAACAGGACTGGTGCTCCCCATGGAGACACGCTGGGTCGAATGTATCCTTTATCCATCATTTCTTTTAATTGCAATTTGAGTTCAACTAACTCGGGTGTGCTCATCCGGTAGGGTGTCCTAGACACCGACACCGCTCCTGGTGCAAGTTCTATCGAGAAGTCTATGTCCCTTCTCGGAGGTACAACCGGTACCTCTTCTGGAAACAAATATTTGTATTCTCTTAGGATAGGATGATCATAAGGGCTTGGTTTATCACCTTCGATTGTTTTCAACACCTGTATTGCATATAGGGGACATCCCTTTCGGCAATACTTTCTCATTTGCAGGGCTGATATTTGTCTCATTGAGACAGGTTTTTGGATCCCTTGAAGGGTTATTCTTCTCCCTTCTTTACTTACACACCCTAAGGTTTTATGGTAACAGTCTAGTCTGGCTTTATGGGCGGCTAGCCAGTCCATCCCGATCAACAGATCATATGATCCCAGGGGTAATATGTTAAGGGTTGCTTGGGTGGGGAATTCACCCAACATTAATTGGCAGGCTGGTATAACCTCTTCTATCTTCCTTTTGGTGCCAGTGGCTAACTATACCAACCATGGCTTGGTATGTTTTTGTGGTTGTAGTTTACACTTATCAACAACTTTAGGGGCCATATAACTCAAATTTGAACCAGGGTCAATCAAAATAGACACTAGATGGTTGAAAATCATACCTTCTATTTCCACTACTGAATCTTGATGGTCAACTTGGTTATTATCCAGGGCTGCATAAATTTGTGGCACACTCCTGGCCACATCATTGATGGTAGTAGTTTCCTGGATGTTATAAATCCTTCGACTGTTATGTTGTCGGTGTAGACAGTCTCTCAGGAGATGTTCCTCTCCATAACCCCAACATTTCAGAGGTTCTCTCTTGATGTTATCCACCTTCACTGGTATAGGTCCAGAATTTTTATTTCTACCCGATGAGGGAAAGTTCTGCTGGTGTACACTCCGGGATGGAAAGTTCATTCTTGGGTTCTTCTTGTAGTTCTTAAATCCTGGGGATTTGATCCCCTTTCTCTGAAATCTTGAACTATTCTTTGGTTTCCATCCTTCACGAGGTTCTGCTCGATGCCGGAACTGTTCATGACAATAGGTTGCCTTTCGAATGGTGCCTTCTAGGGTCTTTGGCTCATCAAATTCAATTATATTTCGATATTCCTTGGGTAGCCCACTAATGAAGCATTGCACCTTTGCCTTTTCTGCTTTTATATAAGGTACATACCTCAACAAGTCGAGGAATCTGTTAACATATTCTTCTATAGTAAGTTGTCCCAGTTTGAGTTCATAAAACTCTTTAGTCTTTTTGTCGAAATATTTTTCCGACAGATACTTCTTCCGGAAGTACTTATCAAATCGTTTCCAAGACAGATCCTCTTCGCGAACCCCTTTCACATTCTTAAGGTCTTCCCACCAAATGGAATCTTTTCTGTTCAAGTTGAAGGTGGCCACTCGGGCCTTCATATTTTTTGAAAAATCATGGACTCTGAAATATTTTTTTAGTCCAAGAAGCTAGGCCTCTACTTCCTCTCCCTTCTTTATTTCACCGTCGAAGGAGGGTGGTTTGGCCTTTCTGAATTCTTTGAATTTTTGACCTTTGGAATACTTTTTCTTCTTCTGTTTTCTTCGGGGATAGGAACTGGTTCTACTGCTAGAAGATCCCTTTGAATTGCCAACTTCCTTCTTAGAGGAATCATCCGACACTTGTCCTTTACCTCTGGGGTGGACCTTTTTCGAGGTGCTCCTCTCAGTGTGGCCACTGATATGACCATGTTTCTGAGTTTCAAGTTCATGCTGCATTTGTCTTTGTAGATCGGATAAACTCTACAGTAAAACTGCGTTAATTTCTGTTTGTTTTTCTTGTTCTTTCATCATCCTTTCATTGTCAGCTTTGTAGCTTTGTAATTCGACCATGAGACTCCTCACAGTCTCGGCTAGATCTGGAGGGGTCCCTACTGCCCTTCTTTCGTCAGACTCTTCGTCTCTATTGTGGGAGCCCTCTCCCACTTCATGGTGAGCCACCATACTATGTGTTGATAACTTCCCGCAGTTGATCTTCCGCTTGTGTGCAAAGACAAACGTTGGTTGTTAGTCAATAATTAGATACATTTTTATAACCCGCACAAAATTCATATTTCTTTCACATGCATACACTGTTGGGTTTTCATTTTGGACTTTGACCTTTTTGACTTAAGAGGGTTAAGATAGAGGGTTACTCTTTTTATGAGTGTTCCGAACTGAGCTTCTGCGCAACTCATTCATCAACCCAAGCAGGTCGAGTGTTGTATCCATGCTCTGATACCAATTTGTCACATACCCACCATGTGAAATCGAAGTTTACGTCAATTCCTCAATGGTCAGACCCCCGAAATGTCTACGGAGGTATAGCGTAAGCTATCTCTTCCCTCGTCTGTTCCCATAGGATTGCGGGTCACAGCCACAGGTCGAACAAATAAGGCATCATTTCGCTCATCGTGACTCAGCGCTACCAGAGCGTCGATTCCTTCAACTCTGCAAACCCCAACATAGCGAAGCGCTGAACCTCGAAAGGGCTGGCAAGTACAAGTTTTATGTTTGAGTCTTGTCCTCGTGACCACGCGCTTAAACCGACAAAGCCCTTACCGACCTTTCATGATTCGAGAAATCACGATGCAGGACTTCTTCCTTTCCCATTCAAATCCCCAAAAACCACGAAGTCTCCCAAGTTTCCCTCCAAGGGGAGATCAACGGCTGTAAGCCTCCCCTAATCCGACGGTCTGGATCCTTTTGGGGTTTCGGTACTTGGGAGTTCGAAATGCAACGATTCCAAGTCTCCTTGTCTTTTAAATCTCCGAATTCTGATGTGGAAGTTCATGTAAGAGATAGATGGCTCTTAAGAGTGTGGATCCAACGGTCCATGGGATTTCGGGACTTTTCCCAAATCTCTCACCACTCACCACGCGTCTCCTCCGATGGACGGTCCTGATTCTTTCGTCACTTCTCCTCTCCACTACAACGCATATCGGGATTTCGGGCATCGGGATTTCGTGAATCGTGGGGGCAAGGTTTTGTAGCCCTTTGGTTTGCCGGATGTCGAAATGTCGAAGCACCGACCAACAGCCACGTGTCCATCCGATGGACGGCGATGACCTTCAACCAAGGCCAACGGTCGTGATATTTTCAGGATGATCAATGGTCATGATTAAATCCCACCTTTCCCAAACTTATTCACACCTCATGCTATTTCAGAGTTTCGATGATCAGGATTTCGTGACCATCGAAGACAAGGGTTCTTTTCCCTTTTATTTCCCGGGTGCCGAAACGTCGAAGTGCTTACTAGCGGACACATGTGCTCTATAGATGGACGGTCCAGGTACTTCCATGGACCATGGGGTCTATGGTCCTGATTCCTTCATCTCTTGCAAAGGAAAAAGGGGTCATGGCATTAATGTCGACGTCTCTTTCTTAAATCTAACGGTCATTACAGACCCTAGGATCCTCCGAAGGGATCATGTTTGTGCATTGCTTGCAAAGGCGGAGACGGGTCGAGGAACTATCATCCACGTATCCTCCCTCAGATGGACAGTCCTCGTTGTTTCGCGATTTCACGACTTGCGACCCCCAGTGACACAAATCCTTTGTCAACTCGAATCCCCAGTATCCGAAATACCGATGGAATCTCGATCTCCACCACGTGTCCTTCACGGATGGATGGTCTAGATCTATATCGGGAATTTCACCATGGAGTGTCCCAATCTCTTATCATCAGGACTCTCGAAATCCTGAACTCTGAATCCCCGATACCGACTCCTCTCTAGGGACTTTCTCCCTTGTTCACAAGGGCTTAACCCTCATGCATCTCCGAGCAGATCCAACGGCTATCAGGTTTTCTAGATAATATCTGACGACTCAGATCAGTCCCACACCATGTACCGACTCCTCTTTCGGGACCTTCACCCCTGTTTATGAGGGCTTAACCCTCCTACATCTCCTAATAGATCCAACTACTATCGGGTTTTCTAGCTAAGATCCAACGACTCAGACCTGTCCTACATCGTGCACTCTCCCACTACTCTCTGGACGGGGAAAAACCAATGGTCCAGATACTCCCATAGACCTTGGTGATCTACGGTCCTGATTTCCTCCCTACTCACAAAGATAAAAGAAAAGGGGTAAGGCATGTAACGCCCTTGTTTCTTCCACCAATCTAATGGTCGTGAACAACTGCAGATCTTCCGACGGGATCTCATCCGTCGATCGATACTTATCCCTTCGCTTCTACTTCAGGATTTCAAGAGGATCATTCTTCCTCGTACAGAGTTGCTAAGACTTGCGCATTCAGGTCCTTTTTCCAGGTTCTTGGTAAACTTTTCCAAGAGGGGTAACTCTGTGGAGAGTTCTATTCCGGGGCATTCCTGGAAACAAATAAGGGGAAACAAATTCCTGAGAACGGACTGGAAGTATAACTTGGTTCAACTTTCGCATAATTAAATTTATCTATCAACATAATCAATGCATGGTTTTTCTGTTACAAGCATACATCTACCCTTTCTTATCAAAACACTGCACAGACAAACTTTATACTATAATCATTCACAATTTCACAGTTTATGAGCATATATGTCAGCATATAAATTTGAATGTGTAAGATGTAAAACACTTATCAACAATAACACCAGAAGTAAGTGCAACTGCTGAGAGGGGTGCTCGTTTCCACCCAACCGTAGGCTCAACGATCCTGATAGGATTTACCACTAGCCACCCCTGAGCTGAGACCACAATGTTGCGAGACTGTGTCTCGGTTTTCCAGTGACCGAGAGCGAGGGTTACTCTCCCCCTTCTCTGCTATCGCTCACTCTGCATATCTCCAGAGTTATTTTCCTCCCCTCGCCTCTGCCCCCAATCGCTTCTCCCTCACGCCTTATCCTCTTACGAGGTTGCGTGTGGCGTGATTTCCCTCGCACTGGTCAGGCCTGACGACTCTACGGATGGGCAGTTCACCCCCCCATCCCTCATTAATTCCTGAGGAGCCATCTACCTACCATCTTGCAAGACATTTAATTCAGGGATAGCGAGTCGCTCTTGGTTCTCCGGGCCAGTGAAGTCCAAATACGGTATTGTTCTTGGTGGAAGTTAATGCCACCATTCTAGGTGCATTCCACTGCCTTTCTCCAGCCATCGTGGTCTTTTTTTCAGCATATCCCCTCTCAGTAGTCCTGCAATATATATATATATATATATATATATATATATATATATATATATTCATAATATTATTCACATTTCTGAGTTTGCCATAGTTCTTGGCCAGTCCAGTTATTTTTACAAACTGGGGGAAACAGGGTGTTACAGTTGGTGTCAGTTGTTCTGCTATCTTTGAGGTGTCCAATAATGGTGGGAAATAAGGTCGAAGGAGATCCACGTTGAACACTAGGTGCAAGACAAGGAAAGTAGGAATGTTGAGCTCAAAATAATTATCACCCACAACCTTAGTGATGGTGTACAACCCATAACAGAGTGGAAGAAGCTTCCAAAAGCGTTCTTTCTGCAAGTGCAACTAAACTTTATCACCCACATGAAACTGATGTGGTACCCGTTGTTGATCATGGCGCTGCGTGTACTTGTTATTGGACTTCTGTAGGATATCTTGAACCTATTGGCAGATGTGTTGGATACACTCAATGAACCGGGTGGCTTTGTCAGCTTCAGTTGGAGCAGGAGATGAGTCGGTTGAGGTGATTGCAAGGGGTAGTGCAACATCTATGGGACCCAATGGTTGGAATCCCAACCCCACCTGAAAGGGGTTGTGGCCGGTTGAGCTATGCAGGGCTTGTTTGTAGCTATGCAGGGCTCGAGTTTAGCTATGTTGAACATAGGGAATACTCTCATCCCATGTGCAAGGGTGCCTGGAATTATACATGCACAAGATATGCATGATCATTCGATTTACAATCTCGGTTTGGCCATATGTTTGGGGGTAGAAGGTTATGGATTCAGTGAGCTTGGTGTCCAGCAACGACCAGAGGCTTGACTAGAATGTGCTGAGAAATCGACTGTCTCAATCTGAGACAATGGTTTGTGGGATTCCAAAATGGTTTGTGGGATTCCAAAAGTATGTGGTCCACTTGTGATGGTGGTCATTCTGCAATTTTCCTTGTGTCTGCATGAACTGCAGTGGCTTATGGTCAGTGTGGATGACTGTTTCCTTCCCAATAATGTAATGTCTCCAATGGCGGAAGGCGTTCACAATGGAATACATTTCTTTTTCATAAGTAGGATACTTACATACAACATTTGATAGTGTCTCACTATGATAGGCCATGGGGTGGCCGCGTTGAGTGAAAAAATTTCCCACCACATAGTCTAAAGAATATGTCTCGATCTCAAAGGGTTGTTGTAGGTCTGGTAATGAAAGTACTGGGGTTGAGAACAAACATTGCTTCAAATCATTGAACGCTTGTTGTTGGGACCGTCCCCACACAAATTGCACCTTACCACAACCCCTGGTTACTTGGTTGAGGGCCCATGCAATATGGGAGAATCCCAACATGAACCTGTGGTAGAAATTGGCAGGCCCAAGAAGATTTGAAGCTCAATGAGTGTGTTTGGGGTTGGACAATCATAGATGACTTGGATCTTGGCTGGATCCACATGTACGCCATGTTGATCAATGATGTAGCCCAAGTAATGGACCATGTCCATGCCAAAGGAGAATTTTTCCAAGTTGATGTATAGTTTATGCTGTCACAGGGTTTGCAGAACCTATTGAATATGTTGCAAGTGTTATGCCCAAGTATTGTTGTAAATGAGGATGTCATTTAGATACACCACTACCAAATTGGTGAATGGTCACAGGATATCGTCCATCATCCTAATGAAAGTGGTTGGAGCATTTGTCAAACCAAAGGGCATGACCAACCATTCTGAAATACCTTCCTTTGATTTGAAGGCGGTCTTCCATAAATCTGTTTTTTCTATCGAGACCTAGTGGTAGCCAGATTTTAGATCAATTTTACTGAAGTATTTGCCCCCTGTGAGCTAATCAAGGAGGTCATCAATTCAGGGAATCGGGTATCAGTTTCTGACTGTGATTTTATTCACGATCTGGTAATCAATGCAGAGTCGCCAGTTTCCATCTTTATTCCATGTTAGCATGATTGGGCTCCTACAAGGTGATGAGATGGGATGAATGTGCCCCTTGTGGAGTAGTTCTTGGATCTTCCACTTGATCTCCTCATTCTCTAAAAGAGAGAGACGGTAGATTTTCCCATTGGGAAGCGGTGTGTCGGGGGTCAGATCGATGGGGTGCTTGACCTTACAGTGTAGAGGTGCCCCGGTAGGTGAGGAGAAGATATCCGAGTATTCTTCCATGACCTTATACACTTGCTTTTGTTGTGTGGAGAGGCTAGTCGTGGAGACCTTGGATGTGGTTGTGATATTTCACTCATTCTGAGAGTGAATCATGAAGAAGAAAAACTTCCCCATCTGAGAGATGACCTTCTTGCATTCCTTAGCAGAGATCAAGGAAATAACACTAGGTGGGACGGCCTCGGGTATCCTGTACAATTTCTTGTTCAAAGTAAAAATAACACCGCGAGGCCTAGACTCATATACAACATGATGTTTCCATAAATATGGTTGGCCCAAAAGAACATTACAAACTTCGGGATGGGAAACATCACACAATACCTCATCTTTGAAGGGCTTGATGCCATATGATAGATCACATTTTTGGCTGACGCAGATGTCGCTTCCTTGCCGGAGCCATCTGATGGTGTAGGGTTGTGGGTGTGGCTTTGTTGGTAGGGTGAGTCGCTTGAAAACCTCTGTTGATATGAGGTTCTTCTGGCTACCACTATCAACAATGAAGTGCAGCAGGGTACCCTTCACCCACATCTTTGAATGAAAAAGGTGATCACCTCCCTTTGGCTCGTCTGGTTCATCGGGCTGAAGCTTGGTGGTCACAACAGTAACATTGGGTTATGCATCAATGATCTGTATCCCACTTTCTAGTTCTGAATCAGAGTTGGAACCTGCATCTAATTTAGAGGCTTTCACCTTAGCCACCAACGACTTCTTTGAGCGACAATCAACAGTCTTATGCCAGGGGCTCTTATGGAAGTCGCACCACTTCCTGGTATCTTTCTTTGTCTTTCCAGTGTCCTTCTTTTCTTGCAACCTAGATAAGTTTTATTGAGGCAATCCCTCTTTTCTCTGTCCTTTGTTTTGTGGGTTGGGGTCCCTCTTTCCTGGATTTTTCTATGAGGGGTTCCCAAGACCAAATCATCGCATATTGTTTTTAGATTCTCATCGATTTTGAAGACATATCGGTAGGCCACTCCCAAGGATGAGATGTCCAGAAACTCCATTTCCTCGATGTATCTATGCATACCACATTGATACATGAGAACCAGATGTCGCTCATGATATTTGATACCCATCTTGGTGCACATGGTATGGAAGATATTTGTGAAGTCGGACATTGCTTGGTCTCTTTCTTGCGGCAGTGTGGTCCATTTTGTGTACAGGTCGTCATAACTTCCAACAAGGTAGTATTGTTCCTTAATAACATCCCTGAAGGACTCCAAGATGACCTTGACTGTAAATAATGAGGCTTCCTCTATTTACTTTTGCTCACATAAAGTTTCCCACCAATATTTGACATGGGGAATGACTTTGAGGAGAACAAAAGTACTATTTTCTCTATTCGAGAAGTTATGGACAAAGAAATAACCATATAGCAGATTCAACCATTTGTCTATAGCATTTGCATCTATATGACCTTCAAATATGGTAATATCGAAGTTGATTTGTACCTTGAAGGGAGCGATGCCTCTGTTTGAGGAAGATGCGTCGCTTGTTGGTAGTCGTCGAAGGATTTGCACAAAACTATCCATCTTCTCATTCCTTTGTTGTGTGAGGGATTCCTTGAGCAACATTTTGAAGGGATCTCCTGTCCCATCATATTTATTTTCTCCCACCATGAGAGGTCTCTTAGGCGTGTGAGAGATTTTATCCTCAATAGAAACAAGATCGAGATCCAATTATTTGTACCCTGACCTCGTTGGGGATATGCATTAAGAACAACAAGGAGAAGACCACTCTGATACCATTGATCTGGATTTTATGAGAAGAAAAAAATGAATACAGATTATTATTAAAATATACTTAACATAGAATAATAGATATACCGTAAAACTGGTTTCTATTCAATAAGGAAATAAGTTGAAACTGTAAAATGCAGTAGAAAACAAGCTTGCTAGAATGGTGGCGTCTTATCTCTGAGAAGAGATGTGATGGTTAAGATCATTCGCAAGAAGAATGTAAAAAACCATAGACATACAAGAACCTAACCCTAGGAGATGAAGCGCCAAAAGTCATGTGGGCCTTGTTTGGGTAAGTTAGTACATCAACTTCTCGGGGTTGTAACTTTTGCATACGATCTCCATTTTAGGTGCATGATAGCCCATTGGAAAGGTATATTCGAGGACTACACATGCACTCGATTTTAACTGGTATTCAACACATACCAATGCATGATGTCAATATTTAACATATACACCACATATCAGTATTGCGCATGCACTGCAATTTTTGTTTTGTGCAACCCCAATTTTTAGTATGCACAATCGTGCACCATTATTTACTGCGCATTTCCAGTGTTGCACCACAAAATGTCTAGAATTTAGTGTGAATAATTGCACATTATTATTTTATGTGCACCATGGCCACGCTGTAATACCAAATTCGACCACTTTCCAGCCCAAATTTTTCCTTAAGTAGGTACTCAACCCATGCAAGCTCAGTGTTGAAACTAGAGCTCTGATACCATACTATAATGTCCCCATTACCAAACTGCTATGATATCAATTTTTAACATTACCCAACTTACTACTGAGAAATTCCACTACAAAATCTATTGCACATATTCTACTCTATAACATTGTTCTACACAATAATACTTAAAGTAACGCGCTCAACCCCAACTTTAGTCACACTGCCCAAAATTTTCTCTTCTGATGCAACTTATAAAAATGAAAGTAACTCAATACAATTATGCGTAGAATAATACTAAGCACACAACTTTACTACACACGTCATTCACACTGAACATGTGTTCACCACTATGTGTGCAACCATTTTGGCATCACATGCCAATTCTTTTTTCCTTGGGAATGTAGACTGCTTCCCTGTGTGCACAAGCGAATCTAGCCTCTTATGTGCACAGATTATTTCCCTATGCACATGACTTCTAAATTCGTCTTAGATACTCAATACCATTATCGTAAGGTTAACTTATCATGAATAACTAACGATAATTGTGATACACATGCATGACTATGAATATTGAATATCATCACCACACTTCCATGTGAAAGCAACATTATACATAATAACATCAATTACTTGTATGCAACAACATAGAAGAATTAAACCCATATTAGAAATAGACAATTGAGCCCACAGTAAATGAGACAAGCACATAAAAATACTTATCTTTTAAGAAAAGTGACCAACTAAGCGCAGAACTCAGAATTTCCTCCCATCCATGGACTTTGTTTCCCATATATACTTTTAGCAATAGGTCACCCTCGAGTTTGGGTTTAACTACACCAGGGAAAAAGGGTTCTTATGCCAAGCTAAGGTCTGATAATAAACAAAATTGTTCAATCCAAGGTTCCATTGTTGCAAATAGCCTATAGTCTCTCATTCCCCACATGCCTATTACACTCAAGGAAATGTGCCCCTTCTCTACTCAACAGTCCCTCGGTTGCCCCACTTCCCTTCAATGGTTCCAACAACAGGTTGGACATGAAGTCTCAAAGCCTTGCAACTAATGCCCAACACATTAGGGAACAATTCCTAGCAAAACTCTCACCTGGAGAGAATGCTCACGAGCATGACAACATGCTTCTTCGACAACAAATATCCAACCTAGAGAGAATGCTAATGGTCTTGAAAATCCACCTATTCAACGAGAAAATGGTTACAATATATAAAAAACCCCGTACAATATTTTCTCTGCAGATAAGGTAATATTCATATATTCCTTATGGTCCAACCCCTTCTGCACATGAGAAAATGAAAGACCAATCCCAAAAATACAATAAGGCCAACAATATATATTGCATTCCTTAAATTGGACACTTGTCGCCTTCATAAGTAGCTTTAGCCACTTGGTGACTCATTCCACACCCTCAGGAACTTACGATAAATAATTATCCATAACTTACACTTTTCCAGAAATATTAATAAAATATTCCCCAGGACTTAAGTCCCCCCCCTTTTCTCTTTTTCGATGGAGTTAGCTCCCCATCTCTTTTCATCTAATTTGTTTGTGCACAACAATGTGATAATATTAATAACTTGAGTATGATCACACTTTACAAGGATAGGTGCACTGACTTATTTGCATCCTAGATCACCAGCCTCATAACCACACAAGCTCTTTGACCTCAAATACATATACATCCATATATATATATATATATATATATATATATATATATATAACTCAGCTCGTTTTGCACTTCCAGGTAATCACTGCACACTTACTCAAGTGCGCACAACATTGTGAAATGTGTGCACGCTTCCTTTTTTGTGAAACCATGGATACTTACTTAGGTGTGTTCATCACTATGAAATAGGTGCACCTTTTATTTGATCAAAATTCTCTTGCACTACTCAGGTGCATGAAAAAGAAAAACGGTGCCAATGTCTCACTATCCTAAATGTACATTTACATTTACGTTGGTACCAATGGCTCACCAACCTATATGTACAATTACAAATGGGGTTCGGATTAGGGACTTTACATCAAGGCAAGGAAAGGCATGGAAATGCATGGAAAGGAAAGGCATGACATGGCAAGGGAAGGCATGACATGGAAAGTCAAGGCATGGAAATGCATGGCATGGGATGGCATGGAAAGGCAAGTCATGGATTGGAAAGGCAAGGCAAGACATGGAAAGGAAAGGTATGACATGGAAAGGAAAGGCATGGAAATGCATGTCATGGCATGACATAGCAAGGAAAGACATGTCATGAAATGGAAATTCAAGGCATGGAAATTCATGGCATGGGATGACATGGAAAGGCAAGGCAAGGAAAGACATGGAAATGAAGGGTATGACATGGAAAGGCAAGGCATGGAAATGCATGTCATGGCATGGCATGGCAAGGAAAGACATGGCTTGGAAAGGTAAGGAAAGGAAAAGAATTTCAAGGAAAGGCATGGCATGGCATGGAAAGGAAAGGAATGGCAAGGCATGACATGGCATGGCATGGCAAGCCAATGGATGGATTCACAAGGAAAGGAAAGGAAATATATGGCAAGGAAAGGCAAGGCATGATGAGGCATGGCATGGGAAGGCATGGCACTTCATGGGAAGTTAAGGAAATGCAAGGCATGGAATGGCATGGCATAAAATGGCAAGGAAAGGCATGTAAAGGAAAGGCAAGGCATGGTATGTCATGGTAAGGAAAGGCATGGAAAGGCATGGCATGGTATGAAGGCAAGGCATTCCATGGAATGGTATGGAAAGGCAAGGCATGGAATGGAAAGTCAAATCATGGAAAGGCATGTCATGGCATGGCATGGAAAGGCAAGGAAAGACTTGGTAAGGCAAGGCAAGACAAGGTATGGAAATGAAATGAAAAGCATGGCAAGGAAAGGAAAGGAATGCCATGGCATGGAAATACAAGGCATGTCATGGAAATGCAAGGCATGTATTGACATGGAAATGCAAGGAAAGGAAATGCATGGCATGGAAAGGAAAGGCATGGCAAGACATGGCATGGCATGGAAAGGCAAGGCATGCCATGTCATGGAATCACAAGGAAAGGCATGGAATGGAAGGGAAAATCATGGTAAGGCAAGGCATGCCATGTCATAGATTCAAAAGGAAAGACATGGCATGGGAAGGAAAGACATGGCATGGCATGACAAGGAAAGACATGGTTTGGAAATACAAGGAAAGGAAAGGCAAGGCATGGGAAGGAAAGACAAAGCATGACATGGCAAGGCATGACATGGAATGACAAGGGAAGGAAATGCAAGGCATGGAATGGCATGGCATGGCTAGGAAATGCATGGCATGGAAATGAAAGGCATGGCATGGCAAGGCAAGGCATGGCCTTAGAAGTTTAGTAGTTTGATTTTTATTTATATCAGTGATTCATTGCTTTGTATTTGTTGGGTTTATTTAGAATCATATAGACATTCGATATGTATAGATTTGATCTATTTATTTATTGTGGAATATTATTTTTATTGTTATGTGTTTCTGATGATGATAATTTTGTGATTTGTTTAAACATGAAAATTGAAATGTGGAACTTTGGTATGTGGATATTAGTTCAAAATTATGTTGTGA
>WSFP011341006.1:0-37201 GCA_009831015.1 Picea engelmannii | reverse complement strand
GATGAACGTGATATTCATTGCTCTCTGGAAAGTTGCTCCTACATTCATTAAACCAAAAGGCATTTTATCATATATAAAGGTTCCCCAAGTAGTAGTAAACATAATCTTTTCTCTATCATCTTCGTGAACAATGATCTTATTATATCATGAGAAACCATTAATCATAGAAATTTTGTTAGCCTCTACTACCTTCTCTAAAACATGGTCCATATTTGGGAGCAGGTAGTTATCTTTAAGATAAGACCGATTTAAGTTCCTAAAATACACACAGAGTCTTATTTTGTCATTATTCCTTCTAACAGGGACCAAATTGGCCACCCATTCAAAGTATCCGAGGGGAACGGTGATGTTTTCATCATGGCATTTTCAACCTCCTTTTCTATTACTGGCAAAAGAATTGGGTTTATCTGTCTAAGTTTCTTCCTGAAAGGTTTAATACCATGTTTTAAGGGAAAAATAAGTATCATAAGTTTTTAGATCATCATAATACCATGAAAAAACATCTTTATACTGTCTAAGTAACTCAACATATTTACTCTTTACTTGTGCCGAAAGATATTTTGATATTTTGACCATTTTGGGATTTTCATTAGTTCCTATGTTACAATCTTCAACTTCTTCAGGTTGATGTCGCAAAGTAGACCTCAAAGGTATATCATCCTGTTCAAACAACCTTTCTAAGGGGATGAGACCTTTGTAGATTTGATTATTTTTAAGTAAGAGAATGTGGTGATTTGCAATTTTATCTTGGAACTTTTCTGGGTTCTCTCCTTCCTACATAATCCAAGCAGGATCATTTTGATTTTCTTGATCTATGTGGGTCTCACAAAAATCATCAACCATTTCCAAGAACTGTTTGATTTGTTCATCATCTTCAAACACTTTCCAGTGTTGAACATTTTTTGGAATCGAATGATCTAGATTTTATGAGAAGAATGAAATGAATACAGATTATTAATAGGTGCTTAACACAAAATAACAGAGATACAGTGAAACTAGTTTATTATTCAATAACGAAATAAGATGAAACTGTAAAATGCAGCAAAAACAAGCTTGCTGGAATGATGACGTCTTATCTCTAAGAAGAGATGTGATGGCAGCACACATTCGCAAGAAGAAGGTTACAATGAGGCTTTGAAGGAATTTTTACAATAAGAAAAAATTCCAAAAACCCTAGACATCCAAAAACCTAACCCTAGGTGATGAAATGCCAAAAGTCATGTGGGCCCCGTTTGGGTAAGCTAGTACATCAACTTCCCAGGGTCGTAACTTTTGCATACGATCTCCGTTTTAGGTGTGTGATAGCCTGTTAGAAAGGTATTGCTGAGGAGATTCATTTTGGGTGCCCTATATACCTTTAGTTATCATTGAGGATATCGATACTGAAAAACCTTCATTTAGGCCCTCAAAATGGCCCCGAAAGTAAAAACTGCTAAAAATAGTAAATTGCCAAAAATGTCAGAAAATTGTTTTGAGCCAGCTGGAAAAGGTGGGTGGCCACCGATATACATATGGATCAATCCTCCCTCCTTAGGAAGAAATGGTCTCCATTGCATTGAGTTCCCCCATTGGATGAGGAAATTTCTGCTGAATTTGGCCCCGGGTGAGCCACTTGCCTTGGTGCAGGAGCTGCCCTGCTTTGATGACTCGATAAAGATGGATCCTTTGTTGTCAAGTTCCCTTGATATGTCTATCCAAAATATAATCATTGGATGCCTGTTGTATGCAGTCGAGGTTGAGCTCTGTTGGTGTCATTTGTTCTGCTACTTCTGAGGTGTCTAATAATGGTGGGAAATAAGGGCAAAGGAGATCCACGTTGAACACTGGGTGCAGGCCAAGGAAAGGAGGAATGTTGAGATCAAAAGAATTATCCCCCATGGCCTTGGTGATAGTTTACGGTCGATAAAGGAGTGGGTGAAGCTTTCGATGGGGTCCTTTAAGGCATTCTTTCTACAAGTGCAACCAAACTTTGTCGCCCACCTGAAACTTATGCGGCACCCAATGTTGATCATGGCATTGTTTGTACTTGTCATTGGACTTATGTAGGATATCTTGAACTAGTTGGAAGATGTGTTGGATCCACTCAATGAACTGGGTGGCTTTGTCAGCTTCATTTGGAGCAAGAGATGAGTCAGTTGAGGTGACCGCAAGGGGAAGTGCAACATCTATGGGACCCAATGGTTGGAATCCCAACCCCACTTGAAAGGGGTTGTGGGTAGTTGAGCTATGCAAGGATCGGTTGTAGCTATGATGTACATAAGGAAGGCTCTCATCCCATGTGTGAGGGTTATTTGAATTATACATGCGAAGGATATGCACAATAATTCGATTTACAACCTTGGTTTGGCCATCTGTTTGGGGGTGGAAGGTCGTGGATTTGGTGAGCTTGGTGTCCAACAGTGACCAGAGGCTCGACCAGAATGTGATGAGAAATAGACTATCCCGATCTAAGACAATGGTTTGTGGGATTCAAAAATGTACCCAGACTCATTCAAAGAAGAGCTTGGCAGTGGCCTCTACTGTGATGCTCTTCTTGTAGGCAACCAAAATCGCCATCTTAGAAAAGTGATCAACAACCAAAAAAACACAGTCATTTCCCTACCTTGTGGATGGGAGGCCTGACATGTAGTCCATTGAGATGGATTCCCATGGCCTGTCAGGAGTAGGAAGAGGGGTGTACAAGCCCTATTTCTTAGTGTTTGGCTTGGCAATAGCACAGGCAGTGCAGGACCTGATATACTTGCCGACCTCCTGTCGAATTTTCGGCCAGTAGAAATGTTTCTGTAGCATCACCACTATCTTTTCGACACTGAAGTGTCCTGCCACCCGACTGTAGTGGGCTTCCCAGATCATCTTCCCTCGCTCACTTGATGGCACACAGATATGTCCCATATGACACAACAACCCATCCTGAAGATGGAAATTATCGACAACTGCATTTACACCCAACATTTGGTAGGTGGTGGCGAAGTCAGGGTTTATTTCATAGAGTTGGGGCGATCTAGATGTCTCATGGATGCAAGAGTCTAGCACTGTGGTGAGTTCCGCAACTGGCGGTCTGCTGAGGCAGTCAACGACACGATTGTTGCTTCATGTTTTATACTTGATGTTGAGGTGGAATTGCTGCAAGTATATGGACCACTTTTGATGGTGGTCATTTTGCAGTTTACCCTGTGTCTGCATAAACTACAGTGGCTTATGATCAGTGTGGATGACTGTCTCCTTCCCAAGAATGTAATGTCTCCACTGGCGACATGCTTACACAATGGAGTACATTTCTTTGTCATAAGTAGGGTACTTACGGATAGTATCTGACAGTGTCTCACTATGATAGGCCACGGGGTGGCCATGCTAAGATAAAACGGTGCCCACGACATAGTCTGAAGCATCTGTCTCAATCTCAAAGGGATGATTCAGGTCTGGTAGTGAAAGTATTGGGGTTGAGCACAAGCGTTGCTTCAAATCATCAAATGCTTGTTGTTGGGACTGGCCCCCTGCAAATTTCACCTTACCACCACCCCTTTTTATTTGGCTGAGGGCCCATGCAATATGGGAGAAACCTAACACAAACCTGCGGTAGAAATTAGAAAGTCCCAAGAAGCTCCGACGCTCAGTGAGTGTTGTTGGGGCTGGCTAGTCACGGATGACTTGGATCTTGGCTGGATCCACATCTACACCATGTTGATCAATGACGTAGCCCAGGTAATGGACCCTGTCCATGCCGAAGGAGCATTTTTCCAGGTTGGCGTATAGCTTGTGCTGCCGCAGGGTGTGCAGAACCTATTGAATATGCTGCAAGTGTTTGTCCCAAGTCTTGCTGTAGATTAGAATGTCATCTAGATACACCACTACAAAAGTATTGGTGAATGGTCATAGGATATCATCCATCATCCTCATGAAATTGGCTGGAGCATTTATCAAACCAAAGGGCATGGCCAACCATTCAAAAATTCCTTCCTTTGACTTGAAGGCAGTCTTCCATACATCTGTTTGTTCTATCGGGACCTAGTGGTAGCCAGACTTCAGATCAATCTTACTGAAGTATTTGGCCCCTATGAGTTGATCAAGGAGGTCATCGATTTGGGGAATTGGATACCAGTTTCTGACAGTGATTTTATTCAGAGCCCGGTAATCAATACAGAGTCGCCAGGTTCCATATTTCTTCTATACTAGCATGATTGGGCTCCCACAAGGTGATGATCTAGGGAGTATGTGCCCCTTATGGAGCAGTTCTTGGATCTATCTCTTGATATATTCATTCTCTAACAAAGAGAAATGATAGACTGGCCCATTGGGCAGTGGTGTGTCGGGGGTCAGATCGATGGGGTGCTTGACCTGGAAGTGCAGAGGTACCCCTATAGGTGAGGAGAAGATATCCGAGTATTCTTCCATGACCTTATCTACTTGCTTCTGCTATGTGGAGAGGTCAGCCATAGAGACCCTGGATGTGGCCGTGATCTTTCACTTATTCTGAGAGTGAATCATGAAGAAGACAAACTTCCCCATCTGAGAGATGACCTTCCTGCATTGCTTAGTAGAGATCAAGGAAATAGCACTGGGTGGGACTGCCTCAGGTATCCTATACAATTTCTTGTCCAAAGTAATAATAACACTATGAGGCCTAGACTCATATACAACATGACGTTTCCATAAATAAGGTTGGCCCAAAAGAACATCACAAACTTCAAGAGGAGAAACATCACATAATACCTCATCTTTGAAAGGCTTGATGCCATACGACAGTCGACACTGTTGGATGACGCGAAGATCGCTTCCTTGGTGGAGTCATCTAATGATGTAGGGTTGTGGGTGCGGCATTGTTGGCAGGGCCAACTGCTTGATGAAATTTGCTGAGATGAGGTTCTTCTGGCTACCGCTATCAATGATGAAGTGCAGCAGGGTGCATTTTACCCACATCTGTGAATGGAAGAGGCGCTCTCCTTCTTTTGGCTCATCTGGTTCACCAGGCTGGATATTGGTGGTAGCAATGGTGGCACTAGGTTCTGCGTCAATGATCCATCTTCCCCTTTCTGGTTCTGTATCAGAGTCAAAATTTGCATCTGATTCAAAGGCTTTCACTTCGGCCACCAGTGACTGCTTTGAGCGACAATCAACAGTGTTATGCCAAGGGCTCTTATGGAAGTCGCACCACTTCCTGGTATCTTTCTTTTTCTTTCTAGTGTCCTTCTTTGCTTGCGGCTTGTATTGGTTGTCTTGATACTGTCCATATTTTCTCTATCCTTTGTTTGGTGGGTTGGGGCTGCCCTTTCCTAGCTTTTTTTGTGAGGGGTTCCCAGGCCCAAATTGCCACATCTTTTGTTTGAGCTTCTGCTCGATTTTGATGGCATATCGATAGGCTGTGCCCAAGGATGATATGTCTAGAAATTAAATTTTGGTCTGGATGTATCTATGCAGAGCATTATGATACTTGAGCACCAGATGTCATTCCGAATCTTTGATACCCAACTTGGTGCACAAGGTATGGAAGATATTTGTGAAATCTAGCATTGCTTGGTCTCTTTCTTGCCACAGTGTGGTCCACTTGGTATACAGGTCGTCATAACTTCCGACAGGGTAGTATTGTTCTTTAATAGCATCCCTGAAGGATTCCCAGGTGGCCATGACTGAAAATAATGAGGTTTCCTCTGTTTCCTTTTGCTCACAGAAAGTTTCCCACCAATCTTTGACATGGGGAACGACTTTCAGGAGTGCAAAAGTAATCTTTTCTCTATTCGAAAATTTATGAACAGAAAAATACCCTTCTAGTATATTCAACCACTTGTATACAACATCTGCGTCTACCTGACCTTCAAATATAGGAATATAAAAGTTTATTTGTACCTTGAAGGGGGCGGTGCCTCCGTTCAAAGAAGATGCATCACCTGTTGGTAGTCGCCGAAGGATTTCCGCGAAACTATCCATCATCTCATTCCTATGTTGCGTGAGGGCTTCCTCAATCAACAGTTTGAAAGGATCTCCCATCCCATCATATTTCTTATATCCTTCCATGGTAGGTCGCTTGGGCATGCGAGAGTATCTGTCCTCAATATAAATAAGCTCGAGACCCAACTCTTTGTACTCCGACCTCGTTGGGGACATGCATTAAGACGACAATGAGAAGACCGCTCTGATACCACTGATCCAAATTTTATGAGCAGAACAAAATGAATATAGATTATTAACAGGTTCTTAAGGAAAAATAACATAGATACAGTAAAACTGGTTTTCTATTCAATAACAAAATAAGCTGAAACTATAAAATGCAGCAGAAACAAGCTTGCTAGAATGGTGGCGGCTTATCTCTGAGAAGAGATGTGACGACAGTGCGCATTCGCAAGAAGAAGGTTACAATGAGGCTCTGAAGGAATTTTTACAATAAGAAAGAATGCCAAAAACCGTAGACATCCAAAAACCTAACCCTAGGATATGAAACACCAAAATTCATGTGGGCCCCGTTTGGGTAAGCTAGTACATCAACTTCCCGGGGTCATAACTTTTGCATACGATCTTCGTTTTAGGCGTGTGATAACCCATTGGAAAGGTATCGTCGCGGAGATTAATTTTGGGGGATAAATTATGCATTAAACTTTTTTTGAAGATATTTATACCAAAAAACCTTAATTTAGGCCCTCAAAATGGCCCCGGAAGTAAAAACTGCTAGAACTAGTAAATTGCCAAAAATGTCAGAAAACTATTTTGAGCCAATTGGAAAAGGTGGGTGGCCACAGATATCCATATGGATCACTGAAGGTCTATGTATCATCTCAATATGATATTTCAGCTTCAAAACTTTAGGTGGTATGAAATTCACAACAACTTTGGCCAAAAAATCAACTTGTTGATTTTTCACTCTGGGACTAGAGTGAATATTGCAGGACGAGAATAATTTCTCTATAAGGTCCCATGAAAAATTTATATAAGATATCAATATCAAATTCTTAGCTTGATACTATTGTTTTATTTGTTTTACAATGAGCTCTATTGGGCCCTTTGTTTTTGGATTTGAAGCTGTGGAAGAAGGACTACAATCCCATTTTGGGTTAAACATTCCTAGGGCTCAAACATTTTTTCTAAGTGTTGGTTGTGGAGCCTGATTATATTCTTGATTCAGAGGTATTTTACTTTCAGCCATGTTTATACCCCATGAAGTATTTACAACCCGGAAGTATGTACACTCTTCCACGTGGGGGAGTGCAGAGGGGGGGTACCCTTGCTGGGGGGTCTGGGGGCAAGCGGGCCCCTAGCGGGGTTTCGGGGGCAGTGTCCCCCAAAGGAAAAATTGCCTTGTAAATGTATATTGTAATTTCTTTGTAAATATGGAGAATTCATTATAAGGTCTTAGATATAACGATAGAGATTATGTTAGGGTTTTTTTCCCTAGAAGGCAACCCTCTTTTACGAGGGAAATGTATTGCGGCTATGGTTGATGGTGAATATTGTATTATGAGATAGAAGACTGTGAGAGAAAGAAGAGGAAGTTACAGTGGGTTTGTTGTAGGTTGTATCCCTTCATATGTTGGATAATAATAAAGGAAGGACCTAGAAATTTCTCTAGTGGACGTAACCCACACTGGGTGAACTGCGTAAATCTGTGTCTATTGTATTGTGTATATTTTGTGTTTTTTTTCTGCATTTATTTTATTTTATTGCTCCACGATCCTGTTTTTCTAACAACTGGTATCAAAGAGAAAGGTAACTCATAGGAAAAGAGGGTTCCTGTTTTGAGTGGGCGCAATGTCAGAAGATGGAAATTTTAGGGTCGAGAAATTTAATGGCCAAAACTACCAGTTATGGAAGATGTATATGGAAGACTATTTCAGAAGGATCTATTCCTACCATTGGGCAGAATAGCAAAGAAGCTGGCTGCTACGAAGAATGAAGAATGGGATATTATTGACATAAAGGCTCTAGGAACGATACAACTGAGCCTGGCAACGTCGGTGGCTTTCAATATTTCGAAAGAAAAGACAACAAAGGGTTTGATGGATGCATTGGCCAAATTGTATGAAAAACCCTCGGTGTCCAATAAGGTATTTCTAATGAAGAGATTATTTAATATGAAGATGTCGGAAGGTGGGTATGTTGTAGATCATTTAAATGATTTTAATACGGTTACTAATCAACTAAGTTCTATAAAAGTGGATTTTGATGATGAGGTCAGGGATATTCTAATCTTGTGCTCATCGCCAGAAAGCTGGAATAGCTTGGTCATGGTTGTAAGTAACTCTATCTCTGGTTCAAATACTTTAAAATTTGATGATGTTGTTGGTGTTATCCTTAGTGAGGAAAAGCGATGGAAAAGCATAGGAAATGCGACAGAAAAGCATAGGTGAGACATTAGGAAATGCATTGAACATGGAGAACAGGGGAAGACAAAAGGATAGAGGAAAGGGTTTCGGGAACCTTGAGAATTCTAGGAAGGGAAGATCCAAATCCAGACTTGGAAATATAGAGTGCTGGAATTGTGGGAAGAAAGGACATCTAAAGAAATACTGCAGAGCTCCAAAGAAACAAAGAGATGGACATCAAGAGAGAAATCAGGAAGCAAATGTAACAGGTGATGTGTTACAAGATGCTTTGATTCTTTCTATAGATAATATTTCTGAGTCTTGGGTAGTAGATTTAGGGGGTTTGTTTCATGCCACACCTCATAGGAAACATTTTCTAGATTATTTTCAAGGTGATTTGGACAGGTTCATTTGGATGACGATGCACCATGAAAAATTGTTGGAATGGGAAAGGTAAAAATAAAGTAATGTAATGGAAACCAATGGTTGTTGAAAGAGGTAAGACATGTTCCATATTTAATGAAAAATCTAATTTCAAGAGGGCAATTGGCAAGTGAAGGTTGTATATCCATATTTACAGATAAGATGTGGAAGGTCATCAAAGGATCATTGGTGATAGCAAAAGGAGAGAAGGTAGGTACATTGTATTTATGTACTGGTAATACTAACTCTTCTATCTCGTTAGCTTCTATAGGAGTGGATACAACACTGTGGAATCATAGGCTTGGACACATGAATGAGAAGGGGATGAAAATACTTCACAAAAGAAATTTTTTGCCAGATATTAAACAAATTGATTTGGACTTCTGTGAGCATTGTGTTTATGGAAAACATAAGAGATTCAGATTTCTCAGAGTCGAAAAATAAAAGAATAGTGAAAGGATAGATCTTGTGCATATAGATGTATGGGGACCAACTCAAGTATCATATCTTGGTGGCTCTCATTATTATATTACTTTTATTGATGATGCAACTAGAAAAACTTGGGTTTATTGCATTCGACAAAAATATGATATTTTTGATACTTTTAAGAAATGGAAAGCTTTGGATGAGAATGAGTCAGGAAAAAAGTTGAAGTGTCTCAGATCAGATAATGGAGGTGAATATTGCAGCAAGGATTTTGATGATTACTGTTCAAACCATGGGATTCGTAGAGAGAAGACAGTTCCAATAACACCATAAGAAAATGGTGTGTCAGAAAGGATGAACAGGACAATCATGGAGCGTGCAAGGAGTATGAGATTGCATCCTGGTTTTCCCTTACAGTTTTGGGTAGATGTTGTAGATACTGTTGTTTACTTAATAAACAGAGGACCTTCAAGCTCTTTGGATGGTAGAATTTCAGAGGAGGAATGGACAGGAAAAAAGGTAAACTATTCCTTTTTGAAAAATTTCGGTTGTGAAGAATTTGTCCATATTGATAAAGAAAATAGAACAAAGATTGAGGAAATCCAATAAGTGTACCATTATTGGATATGGTGTTAATGATTTTGGTTACCTCTTATGGGATTGTGAAAATAAAAAAATCATTAGGAGTAGAGTTTTCATATTCAATGAGAAAGTCATGTACAAATATCAGTTGCAGGGAAAGAAACAGGAAAAAGAAAAACAAGAATACATAGTGCTTGATGAGATCACTGAAAAAGAAATTCCAAAGGAACCAGAAAATCAAAATGTACAAAAAAATGAGAAGAAGGTACCTCAAACACCTGCAAGTGTTGTTAGAAAATATACCAGGTTAAGTATACCCCCTGAACAATACTCTCCTTCATTGTATTATTTATTGTTGATTGATTCTGGTGAACCAGAATGTTATGAAGAGGTAATGCAGGTAGACACCAAAAGGAAGTGGGAGAAAAGAATGAAAGAGTAAATGGATTTCTTGGTAAATGACCATACTTGGGACTTGGTTTATTTGGCTGTGGGAAAAAGAGCATTGCAGAATAAATGGGTTTACAAGTTGAAGGAAGAAGATGGAGGAGAAAAGCGGTACAATGCTAGACTTGTTGTAAAGGGTTTTGCACAAAATAAAGGTATAGATTTTGATGAAATATTTTCTATTGTTGTTAAAATGACTTCAATTAGAACTATTTTAAATCTTGTGGCAGTAGAAGATTTTCATCTTGAATAGTTAGACGTAAAAATAGATTTTCTCCATGGGGATTTGGAGGAAGAGATTTACATGCAGCAACTACATGGGTATGAGGTCAAAGGGAAGGAGAATTTGGTATGCAAGTTGAAGAAGAGATTATATTTCCTAAAGAAAGCTCCAAGGCAGTGGTATCTGAAGTTTGACAGGTTTATGACAGAACCAGGTTATAGTAGATGTCATTTTGATCACTGTGTTTATTTTAAAAAGATATAAAATGGAAGATTTATTATCTTGCTATTGTATGTAGATGACATGCTTATTGTAGGGTCTAATATGCAGGATATAAATGTGCTCAAGAAGAAATTAGCCAATTCATTTGCAATGAAGGATTTGGGTTCTACAAAGAAAATACTTGGTATGAGAATAACAAGAGGCAGGAAAAATTGCAAACTGACATTGCCTCAGGGTGAGTACACAGAGAAGGTGTTGAAGAGGTTTAGAATGCAGAATGAAAAACCAACTAGTACACCTTTGGCCATCCATTTCAAATTAACTAAGGAAATGTGTCCCAAGACACAGGAGGAGATAGAATACATGTCCATGGTCCCATATTCATCAGTAGTTGGCAACTTGATGTATGCAATGGTTTGCACAAGACTAGATATTGCACATGCAGTGGGAGTTGTGAGCAGATATATGAACAATATAAGTAAAGAACATTGGGAGGCAATAAAGTGGATTCTCAGATACTTGAGAGGTACTGCTAATCATGCATTATGTTTTGGAGGTTCAAAAACTGTTCTACAAGAAAATGTTGATTCAGATATGGCAGGTGATAAAGATAGTAGGAGGAGTACCACAGGGTATGTGTTTACTATAGGTGGAACAATAGTAAGTTGGATTTCAAAACTGCAAAAGGTTTTTTCACTTTCAACAACATAGGCAACGTATGTTGCTACTACATAGGCTAGTAAAGAGATCATTTGGTTACATAGGTTTATGGAGGAATTAGGAAAGAAGCAAGAGAATAGAAGGTTGTACTATGACATTGGACTGCCATTCATCTTGCAAAGAACTCAACCTTCCATTCGAATACTAAGCATATATAGTTGAGGTACCACTTCATATGATCCACCTTGGAAGATGGACATTTGAAGTTAGAAAAGATAAACACTAGCCAAAATCCCGCAGACATGTTAACAAAGGGAGTAACTAGGGAGAAACTGAGTTCCTGCTTAGTTTCAACTGGTCTTCAAGAATGAAGATGAAGATGATAAATTTTCCAGGTCCAAGAAGGTTCAGAGTCCGACATATACAACAGTGGTGGAGTTGTTGAGATCAGTCTCCAAGTGGGAGATTATTGGTTGTGGAGCCTAATTATCTTCCTGATTCAGATGTCTTTTACTTTCAGCCGTGTTTATACCCCATGAAGTATTTACACCCCAGAAGTATGTACACTCTTCCTTTGCGGGGTCCATGGGGGATATCCCCCTAGTTGGGGGGTCTAGGGAAAGTGGGCCCCCAGTGGGGGTTCGAGGGTGAAGCCCCAGAAGGAAAAATTGCCTTGTAAATGTATATTGTAATTTCATTGTAAATATGGACCATTCATTATAAGGTTGCAGATCTAACGATAGAGATTATGTTATGGTTTTTTTCCCTAGAAGGAAACCCTCTTTTATGAGGCAAATGTATTGCGGCTATGGTTGATGGCAAATATTGTATTCTGAGATAGGATATTGTGAGAGAAAGAAGAGGAAGTTATGATGGGTTTGCTGTAGGTTGTATCCCTTCATATGCTGGATAATAATAAAGGAAGTACCTAGAAATTTTTTTGGTGGACATAGCCCACACTGGGTGAACCATGTAAATTTGTGTCTCTATTGTATTGTGTATATTTTGTGTTTTGTTTCTGCATTTTTTTTATTTTTTTTCTCCACGGTCTTGGTTTTCTAACACTAAGCACCCCTTATTTTCTAACGCCAATGGTATTTTGGCAGGTGGCGTCCACTTGAGCATTGAAAATGCAAGCAACAAGTACCCATAGGTGAAAGTACCACCTTTATCCTGAGATTCCTCATAGGACACAAGGAGTTCCTCCAATAGGTAGCTGCACGAGTTGAAGAGAACACCATTGGCACAAAAATTTGTGTTGGCACTTGACCAAGTTTTGGAGAACCTTGGTCATGTTTGACCAATTTTGGAACTTCAACAAGGTTGTCAAAGGTGGAGCACAAGGTGAGGAGAAGATCACAGGATCTCATCCCCTTCTTAGGGAATTTTTGGGTTTAGGGTTTATGTAACGGGTATGGGATGTTAGCCCATGGGTTTTACCCATTCTTAGGCCCTTTTTGTAATGTATAAATAGATATATAGGTGATGTAAGAAACAAAAGTGATCTAGAGGATGTGGTGCTAAGTGTTATATTGTGTTGAGTGCAAGTGATGTAAGTAGTTGAATCTATGTGATTGAGTTATCTTTGTGCATACTATGTGCATGAGAACTTGCAGAGCTAAGTGTAAGTGACTGTGAAGAGGCTTTGTGTTGCGACCTGACTCAGGGAAGGAGGATCTGGCGAGGTGCATGCAGATCTCCTGTCCTATACATAGTAGGTTTTGATTCTCTGTGCATGTAAGGAGATTGACATAAGATAGTAAAGAAGAGAACAGTTGGTGGATGTAGCCCCACGCTGGGGTGAACCACATATATTCTGTGTTATGGTTTATTTGTGCATTATAGTTGTTATGTTATTGATGTGATTTATGCTTAGTGCAATGATATATGTTATATGCATCTGATATAATATATTAGTGATTATTAATGTGAATGTATACTAGATCTGATCTATTTATATATGCTAAGTGCATAGATGTATTAGATCTTGTTGAATACGACGCTGCTCTCTAACTAGGGTTCCGACCTGCGATGCGAATAAGGGTTAAATACTGATGAATGTTAACTACTAAGTGCTCTGTTAGTGTTGTAATCACAGATCTGTGTCCCATATAGGTTGTAGACACTTGAGTCCTGCAACCCCCCTGCCTCTAACTCGGGTGAGACTTCACCTGCTTCGCAGGTCTTACCGAAAGGGCCAGTAGTTAGGGTTTTGTTGGTGCATTGTTGAAGTGTTAAACCATGGGTTTGACCCTGTGCCAACAAATGGTTCCATTGTCGGGACCTAAAACTATGATTGCTTGGAACTGAAGAAAAGAAAAATCCTTGTGCATAGATCTATTGCCCTAGTGCACAATATTCTACTTGACTTGCGAAGATCTATGCTAAGAAGATAAGTCTGATCTGAATAAAAGAGGCAAGATATTGAAGCTTTGTGCTCTAATAAAGGCAAGATAAGTGAAATTTTTTATTTCGAAAGAATGGATCTAGGTATGTTTAATAGATTTGGTCCTAGTCTAAAAACTAGGGCACAACTAGAAGAAATAAGATTGGATATGAGTAGATCTGATCCTAGAAATATTTTTTTGCAAGTTAGTTACTATGATCCTAGTGCGCAGTACAGGAAAAGTTGGGGATCATTCAAGAGAAAGAGAGCGTTAACTCTTTGATATAGTTGCAGAAGACTGGGACATATTGCTAAGGTATGCCCTGGTAGAGATCCTAGTTGTCTTTGCCACAAAGCTATGGACCATGAAGTTTTGGATTTCCCTAGAATGATTGCTAAGGTTGAAAAGATGAATATGAGACAAGAAAACCATGAGGAAATCCAAGAGACTAAGAACTAGAAAGAATCAGGGGCTATATTATTGAAGATGAAAGAAACCTTGAATGATCACAAAGATATCAACTTATCAGAGATATTAAAAGAGAAGGAGTGCATAGAAATAAGAATAGGAGACTTCGACATAGACTGTGTTCTGGATGATGAAACCCAGATGAATATCATGACAGAATGAACTTGGGAAATTTTGGGAAAGCCAATTATGTTTCCTTCATTAGCAGGAATAGGATTATTTAAAGGAAGTATGACAACCTTATGTGGAATACTCACCAAGACATTTATGAGTGCTCATGGAAGTTCGACAAAAGAAGAATTTGAGATCGTTAAATTTGTTGAGAGCAACACACCATTTTCTATTTTGCTAGGAAAAACCTAAATTGAGAAAGATCAGATACAAAGGAAACAAGAAAAAGAGGATCTAGAATAGAAAATTAAAGAACTAAGGGATTTCATGGCTAGGAGAATAGTGCACTTACTGGAAGAACAAGAGGACCAGTCGATGATACTAAGGACCAGAGATCTGGACATCGAAGTTGAAAGAACACAGGAATATTTGAAACACCTGTCTGTGTAAGAGTAGAGCACCTACCCCAGAAAGAGAAGAGGAATTACCCTTGAACCCTATGAAAGACCCTCCATAGTGCGAAGTTACTATGTCAAAAGGAGATAAGAATGATAATGGAAAGAGGAAACTAGTGACTCAGATTACAGGAAAGAAATCCTGAAAGATCAGTAAGAAGAAAGAAAAGTTAGAGAAATTGCGGGAAGTTCTAGAGTGAACTTTGCAGAAGGATGGTTTGCAGAATTGGAACTTTGTTGGGTTATCAAAACAATGTAAATTGACACTTTTCCATGACAAAGAAATACGACTATTTGAGGCATCTTGATCGTTAGAACGACACTCCAAAATGTCTAGAAACACAGTTATTGTTGGAATGATCGCCACTAGATTATTGGGATCGTGCCATAACGGATGGAATTGCATTGATTGAGGCATTCCTGCCCGTTGGAAGAGTCTGTTGCGACATTGTCTATTTAGCTCATCGAGCCTTGCACCGAGAACACTTTTTCCAATTGTGACTATCCAAGCCCACAAAGAACTAGTTTCTTTTGCTCAATGATCATTGAAATCTCACCATCTATTTTGTTACATTGAGTGTTGTTCACCGACCAGAGATATTAGATCTCAGGTGTGCATGTCATAATAAATTAGCATAGTAGAAAAATCTGTCGAAGATATCCTAATAGACCTCATGGTCAGGAAGGTGATTTGTGTAGGCATCCAAGCCTCGTCGATGAGAGGAGTGCAATCATCCCTATCGACTGCTCATGGATCTAGACCATCCTGAGTTGTGACAGAGAAATGAATGAAGCATTTTGATGACTTAGAGAATGTGAATCTCATCCCATCTATGCTGATCGAATACATCTTACCTCTTGCTGGCATGGTGGGTCATGACGACATCCCAAGGGACTTGGACGACATAGTCATCTCTACGTACCTCCTGAAGGGGATATGTGCAGTCAAAATGTAGTTGGAGAGGATTCCAACATTGAAGATCAATGACTATAACTTAGAAGACTGTAAGAACTATGCAATGATCACACCATACAAGTATTTGACCAAGACCAAGGGGAAGAAGTTGAATATCATCCCCCAACCATGGACTATGGACATCACAAGGTCCACTATCTTGAATGTGATGAAGATACCACACTTCGAAAGACATAAGGAGGTTAACGCACACGTTAAGCTCCTACTGTTGTTCTTCCATGGTGGTTATCTATGGTTGGACAGATGCATCACCATTGATCTGGTGCTGATCCATAGGATCACTGGATTAAGCATGCAAGGACCAGACCCACAAGAAATTTATCCAGTGAAGGTTGCAAATCACACCCTGACGTAGACAATCAAAGACACCTATGGCGATGTGGAAAATGGGAAGTGGGGCTACAAGGTAGCCTCCATCTAGAATGGCACAGTGCGCCTAGCCTAGCAGTTGATCATTGGTAAGCTAGTGAGGAAGAACAGACCCATGCAGGTCATGGGGTTCATTGTTGACCTCACGAGAAAATGCGTGGAAGGGATACAAATGAACTAGGTGAGCTACCTCGTCAACCAGTTAGAGAAAGACTACCATGAAGCTTAGGACCAGGGCTACGAGTTCCACTTCAGTTGGCTATTGATCTTCATTGCCTTCATTTCTTAGGAGATGCTGAAAGGTGCAACCTTCCTTGAGATTGAGCCATCAGAACCCTTAACTGCAAAGTTCACTACGCTCTGGTATTCGAGTGAAATGGATAAACAATGGTAGTCAAATGTGGTGTTCCACACCTATTACCTGTAGCTGAAGAGGGATATTGAGATTCCCCTCATATGACATCGAATACCCTACATAGGTTTAGGCCATTTATGAAGTTCCGCGCAAATAGAGTTTTTATTTATATCATTGTGTGTGGAGACGAACATAAAGAAGATATTCAATCCTACTACAAGCTCATAGAGGAGGACCTAGAAGAGATAACTAAGGAATGGCCCATAGAGCTCTTTGTACCAGTCAACCAGGAAGAACTATTTGAACCTGACCTAATCAAAAGCCCTCTGGTCACTCGTGAAGAGTATGATGCACCCAACAATAGTAGAAGGAATAAAAAGGAATAGGTACAGAAGATGAACAACGCATCAGAAGAGACTGCTTTAGACTCACCTGGAGGGGGAGGTGATGAATAATTAAATAAAGAAGAAGACAAAGGAGAAGAAGACAAGAAGAAACAAGGCAAAGTAACACTACCTAGGGACCCTATTGATGAAGTTGAGACCTCAAAGAAAAAAAAAATTCCCCCACGAAACCTACATCGTGGAAGAAGTCCAAAGCTACTAAACCACAGATGCAGACTGTGCTCAGGATGGATGACATAGATTTCGTCATCACCACTATCTCAGATACCTTAGAATATATCTTAGTGCAATGAATCCAAACAAGAGACCATGTATGAAAGAATTCAAGCAAAGATGAAAGGGGTACAACAAGCCCTCCACTCCAGCTGCACAGTGTCTACTGCATCCCCGTCATCAGAAGGAAGAGAGTTGGGAGACGAAACTTCCTAGCTACGCCAAATAGTAGGTGTGACCTAAGCTTTCCTTTGTCGTGTCTAGGAGGAAAAGGAACATGCCACAAAGGCCTTAGAGAAAGAAAAAGAGGAAGATAGAGAACAATGTCGAGTTTCACAACAAGAAAAAGATGACCTCCAAGCCAAGTTTGCAGAGGATAGAGTGCAGATCCAGAAGGAGAAGGAACAACTGCTCATAGAGAAGATTGGAGTTAAAGAAGCAGTCACTAGAGAACTTCACTCTGTAATGGGATTAGAGAAGATGGAAGAAGACCTAGTGGAAAGCCAAGTAGTGACACTTGTCGAAGCCATTCAACAGCTCCAACAAAGGATAGCCGAACTAAAGTTACAAGCATTGCCAAGCAATCCACAGGAAGTGTGAGATCTAAAAGAATAAATTTCTCATAGCGAAGTCCAGAGAATCAAGGCATTAGCCTTGGAATGTAAGAAACTCAATAGTCGAAGTGCACATACTTACACACACCTTGCAAAGGACCTTGAACTAAGGACACTAGAGTCACAACTCTAGGAGGAAAAGTAACAAGTAGCAATGGTGCAAGCATAGTTGAAGCCACTACCAGTGGTAGAGAGGATGAAACAATCCCATGAACAATGCACAGTTCAGAAAAATGTTCATGCCATATAGAGGAAGGTCATGGAAGTAACCCAACGACTCCATCCAGTGCAGTGTCCAACTTGCATACTTTTTGAGGATATTGAAGGATGAGGTGCAGAACTAGAACAAGTGGTCACCACAATGGAACAATGCTTGGAAGGACCTATTATAGAAAGGTTATTCAAGAGTTCACCGAGAAGGAGGCTTTGGAAAGGAAATAGGTCGAAGAAGCTAGAGCCAAGATCTAGACATTTGAAGCATAATTACCCAGATCAGAGTGACTTGAGATGAGTCACAGGTGAGTGTTGGGGGCATGTTGGTCCTTAACCAAGTTTTGGAGAACCTTGGTCACATTTGACCAATTTTGGGACTTTGACAAGCTAGCAAAGGCATAGAGCAAGGTGAAGTGGAGATCATGGGATCTCAGCCCCTTCTTAGGGAATTTTTGGGTTTAGGGTTTATGTAACGCATATGGGATGTCGGCCCATAGGTTTTACCCATGCTTAGGCCCTTTTTGTAATGTATAATAGATATCTAGGTGATGTAAGAAACATAAGTGATCTAGGGGATGTGGTGCTAAGTGATATATTGTGTTGAGTGCAAGTGATGTAAGTAGTTGAATCTATGTGATTGAGTTATCCTTTTGCATACTGTGCGCATGAGAACTTGCAAAGCTAAGTGCAAGTGGCTATGAAGAGGCTTTGTGCTATGACCTCACTGAGGGAAGGAGGATTTGGCGAGGTGTGCGTAGATCTCCTGTCCTATGCAGAGTGGGTTTTGATGCTCTATGCATGTAAGGAGATTGACAGAAGATAATAAAGAAGAGAAGAGTTGGTGGACATAGCCCCATGTTGGGGGTGAACCACGTATATCGTTTGTTATGGTTTCTTTGTGCATTATAGTTTTTATGTTATTAATGTTATTTATTCTTAGTGAAGTGATATATGTTAGATTCATATGATATAATAGCTTAGTTCTTAGTAATGTGAATGAATACTAGATCTGATCTATTTCTATATGCTAACTGCGTAGATGTATTAGATCTTGTTGAATACGTCGTTGCTCTATAAGTAGGGTTTCGATCTATGATGAGAATAAGGGTTAAATACTGATGAATGTTAACTACTAAGTGATCTTTTAGTGTTGTAATCACAGATCTGTGTCCCAGCTAGGTTGTAGACACTTGATTCCTGCAAGCCCCCTTGCCTCTACCTCTGGTGAGTCTTCACCTGCTTTGCAGGAGTTGCCGAAAGGGCTGGTAGTTAGGGTTTTGTTGGTGCACTGTTGAAGTGTTGAACCCTGGGTCTACCCCTATGCCAAAAATATGCCACTGATAAAGCATCCTGTGTGCACTATCCCTTGTAGTAGGACCTCATGACTTTGATAGCTATGATGTAGCAATTAGTCCTGACCGTCTCGGTTAGTATGGGATCGATCTTGGCTATGCACCCCCCCCTTTGTGTCTGAAACCTTTTTTATAGGTTGGGATCCCCCTTCTTCTTTTCATGGTTGATGGGACCCTGAAACCCTTTGGACATGTCCTCACCCTCAAGGGACAGTCCAATATGATATTGGATGTCTTAT
This sequence comes from Picea engelmannii, assembly GCA_009831015.1. Lineage (NCBI taxonomy): Eukaryota > Viridiplantae > Streptophyta > Pinopsida > Pinales > Pinaceae > Picea > Picea engelmannii. Next base: position 17,774 of record WSFP011341006.1, on the reverse strand, counting down.
GTGTGGATTAGATATCTCCTATCCCCTTGATATCACCCATGACCTCGACTCGGGGGTCACAGGGCTCATATGGTACTGCATCCTGGGAAATAACGCTTTAGATACCTATAGCTCTCAGCATTGTGAGTTTGAACTATCAGAAAATTCCATAGGTGAAATAAGGATTGGGGATCATGACTAAGGGCCAAGGGATTACACAGGATTTCTCACTCTTCATAATTCATAAATTTCTAAGTTAGTTCTAGGAAACAATGCATCCTACGTTGAGTTCTCAGACCCTTATACCTGTGCTGAGCTGGAAAGTTCTAAAATAACTACTATTCATAATTACTGAGTTGTCTGATGAGACTAGTTAATGAGGTAAATATCTCAGGTGATCTCGGAAATTACTGGGCAAGTTGGTTAGGGACATGGATGATTTCAGGTCTTACCATTTTATGGATGAGAATATCGACACGAATACTGATGGCATATTCATGTATCGAGGCTTTATGGCTTAACCGAATTCAGATGGGTTACTATAGTGGTAATAAAGGCTATGAATAGACTGGGTTCATGTGGCACATGGAATCAAATTGCATCTGTATTTTCTCTTCCTCCAACCACAAAGGGGTCTCCATCACATTTAATGACTGCCATTAATAGCTTCATGTCTCTTCTGATCCTACACTCCTGAGTAAGCAGTTTTGCATCAAACAACACTTAGACAGAAAAAGAAATGAACTACATGTTGTGACACAACACTGCACATGTCGAATTTATTAACTGAATTTACAAAAATTACAGAAAAACTCAAATTAAACTACTACACATGGTCCTTCGGACTAGAGAAAAAGTCCTTTAGCTCAGTTATGAGACATATAGGGTTTTATGTGAGTGTCATTCACCCATCTTGACCGCAACATACCATCCATTTGCGCAAGTCTGACTACTCCAGAAGGTTGGATCTCCACAACTACAAATGGTCCCAACCAAAGCATGCACAACTTGCCTGGATGCTTCTGGTACTGACTGTCATAGATTAGGACCTTGTCTCCTTGTGAAAATACTTTAGTCTTAATGTGTCTATCATGCCAATATTTCTGCCTTGTTTTCTCAACTGACTGATGGAAGTCTTCTAAAAACCTGGTCTCTTCAAGTTCTTGTAGCTCCATGAGCCTCTGTGCAACTAATTCTTCCTCCGACATGTGTGTAATCTATGCAATGTAAAAACTTGGAGTAATAAATTCTATAGATACCACAACCTCTTTCCCATAGACTAGCTGAAATGGAGTGTATTTGTGGAGTTTCTTCGTGGTTGTCATGTAAGCCCATAAAAATACTGGAACTCTGTCATCCCAATCCTCCCTATTTTCTCAACAAACCTTTGTTAACCCTCTCTCCAAAATCTTGTTAAATGCCTCTATTGTTCCATTGCCTTGCAGATGGTAGGGGATACTTTTATGATGTTGGATAAAGAACTCTATTGTAATATTTTCTATGGTACTACTGATAAAATGAGCTCCCTGATCATTGGTTAGATTCTTAGGACATCCAAACTGAGTGATAATATTTTTAAAAATGAACCTAGCAACAATATCGGTCGAACAATCTTGAACAACTGTTGCCTCATCCTAACGTGTAAGGTAGTCAATTGCAGTAATAATGTACCTAGCCTTTGAATTCTTAGCTATGGGGTTGATCAGACCAATGAAGTCAACTGCCCACTTCTCAAATGCTTGTAAGGATTGAACTGCTTGAAGTGGCAATTCATCTCGTCGCGATGGCTTACCCACTCTTTGAAAAACATCGCATGATATAGAATATTCCTTTGCATGCTTCAAGAGCGTGTCCCACCATAGTCCAACTTGGAGGAATTTTTGCACAATGGCCTTTTCTCCCACATTACCTCCTGCAAATCCACTTTGGCACTCCCACGATATATCTTATCTTTCATGATCCAAGACACATCTCCTGAGGATAGTATCTAGTCCCAATTTATACAATTTCCTTGGAATTAATTGATAGTCCACTGCTCTAACCACCATATGGCGTTTCTGGGTAGGCCCTTGTACTTAAGAAGACTGCTATGTCTTCCAAGTATTCTGGTATGGCCTTAACCCAGAATAGGTCTACATCTAGGAGTTGATCATCAACTGCTCCACCACTTTCCCCTAACTCTAATCTAGACAAGTGATTAGACCCTATGTTATATCTTCTAGGATTAATGATCACTTCAAAAGAAAATTCTTGAAACAATAGAAACCATCGAAAAATTCTCCCTTCTAACATAGGTGTGTTAACGAGATATTTTAATGTAGAATGATCAGTAAATAACTTAAAATGAGAACCTAACAAATAATGTCTAAACTTCTGCAAAGCGTAAATCATAGCTAAAATCTCTCTTTCTTTCGTTGTATAGTTGCGCTCAACTTGTGACCACTTCCTTCTTGCAAAATAGATAGGATGATCCATGGCTCCATCTCCTGGTTGTGCTAAGATGGCTCCCAAGGCAATACCTGAAGCATCTACATGGACGTGAAATTCATTTTCCCAATTTGAAAATATCATAATAGGTTTTGTGATGAGCTTATCCTTTAGGGTCTCAAATGCTTTATCACATTCTAGGGTCTATTGGAACACATTTGCCTTCTTTAGTATATTTTCTAGAGGTGCAGTGATATTTTCATATCTTCTGATAAACCTTTGATAGTACCCTGTGTGCCCCAACATGGAGCGCAACTACTTAGCACTCATAGGTGGCGACATGTTCACAATAACCACAACTTTGGTTGGGTCTAAAAATACTCCCTCTCGACATACTATGTGGCCTAAAATATTTTCATGTGGCACACATAAGATGCACTTTCTGAGGTTCAACGATATCTATAATTCTCTACATCTATCAAACACCAAACATAGTAGTGCTACATGTTCCTTGAGTAGACTGTATACCATCCAATCATCCATATAAACTTCTATAAACTTGTGAATAAATTTTTGAAAATATGCTATTACAATCCTAGAGAAAACTGCAGGGGCATTCTTTAGGCCAAATGACATCACATTGCATGCAAATGAACCTCATTCTATTATGAATGTGGTATTTATTTTGTCCTCTTCAAAAATCCTTACTTGGTGATACCTCGAGAATCCATCCGTAAATGAGTAATATTCTTTCCCCGCAACCTGTTCTAGCACATCATCGGTAAAAGGTGTTGGGAAATGGTCATGCACACATGCAGATTTAGGGCTTCTGTAGTCTGCACAGACCCTATTATCCTATGTACCTTTCTTTCTTTGGCTGACTATTGGGTTGACCCATTCTACTTCTTCCACTACAAAAGTAAGTCCATCTTCCAGCATCTTGTCTATTTCCCTCTTAACCTTCTCTTTCACCCTGCGGTTAAGGTAGTATGGTCTATTCCTCACAGACTTTGATCCTAGTTTTAATTCAATTTTCATCTCTCCCATAACTTCTTTAATCCCTTTTAACTCTGAAAATGTCGTTGGGAACAAATCCTCATATTCTCTCAACAAACTCTGTATTTCTTGACTCGTTTTCTCATCCTAGTAATATCCCACCATATCTATCTTAGGTTTCCCTATGGTCCCTATATTGACTTTGCACAACTTCAATGGGTGATTATAAGAACCATCAGTTTGGATGGATATGATGTTCTGGATTTCTCTATTCCCTTCTCTCTCCTTAATGGCTAAGTTTCTCAATTCTTCTAAATCATCTGGGCTTTCCAAATCCTTCTCAATATTATAGCATTCTATAGGTCTCTTGTCTAAGGTTAGGTGAATATTAGTTTGAATTTCTTAGCTATGCTTTGCACATACCACTAGGTCTAATTTCTGTTTACTATTATCTGTAAAATGAAATTCTTTGATTCTCTGCAGGACTACTTCAAGCTCATTGTACTTACTTATAAATGAGAAGTCCTTGCAAAAGTGATATGCCAACGTTTTCCAGTCGATGGTTTGTCTTCTGGTTTCTTCATGCATGAACCAAGCTTTCGAGATTGGACCTAGTGAGTGGGGAAATAATTTAACCCAGAAGCGAGATGGTATTTCCATAACTTGCCACCCTGTCCCGAATTGTTCAATATGTGCTTTAGTATCAGACTTTTCGTTGAATAGTTTCACAACTTGGAAATCCGTCTGCATCTATGATTCCATATTCTCCTTATCTTGAAATCTATATTTTATAGCTTTCTTCGCATCGTCCCAATTTTCGAGGAAGGATCCGTGATTGGCCCATCATATGGAAGGGGTGTCCTAGAGGACCAAATCCAGTACTGGGATCCTTTGATCCTCCATTACCTTTTATTCCATGCCGATCAGAAAATTGTCAAGTCTTGAGTTACCATCATATATTGGGTGTTCTCTGACCTTGATTCCAACCCATCTAATTGCCCTGATAGTTGTGCATCTTCTTGAAAATATTTTGTATGATCCTTGTTTCCAACTATCAAATTCCCATTGTGAATCCTCGTCTCTAGATTGTATACTCCTCCAACGTACTAATCCATCAACAATAGGATTTATCTAATATTCTCTTGTTCCTATTTTTATAGTGTACAACTGATCCAAGTATTATCCTTCCATATTGTTTTCCATTGGCTCTGTGTGTCAAGGGCCTACATACAGATCCAAGGGTTGAACTACTTTGATTCCATTTGCCTCAAATGTCATAGTATCTTTCTTTAGGTAAATCATTGCATAGTTTTCATAGGACCAATCAATACCAAGTAGGGAAGGATAAGGGTCCTTATCCCCCATGATTTCGATCACCTAAAAATCATCTACAATCTTCACTCCCACAACATCTATTTTCACATTCTTTAGTATTCCTATTGGGAAAATACAATATTGGTTGGTCATTCTTAGATGGATTGGGGAATATGTCAACTGGGGTTTTCCTAAGGCTTCCCAAGTATTTTTAGGTAGTATGTTAACATCAGATACTAGATCTACCTTAATATCAAACTTGTCTAGTTAGGCTACTAGTCTAAACTCTTTTCCATTTCGTACTTTTATTCTCTGCACTATTTGAGTACACTTTTCAATAATATTAATCCTTATTATTGCTTCTGTGGGTTCTTCATTCCCTATAACTAGGTATAACACATTGCACAACTTTTTTGTTAACTGGCCATCCCCAAGATATCAAAAAATAACTGAAACCAAAGGTTGACTACATTTTTTGGTTGCTCAGGTTGTCTCAATGTGACTAGAGGGTTTCTGGGTGCAAGGGGTGAAGCAGGGACTTGCACAATATTAGGGTAAACAATAATATGAGGGGGTTTATATTTCCTCTCAGGGATAGGGATATTCTAAAATACTTCTATGGAATTTTTAAAGAACAACTTATGTTTTAGAGGATCATACATATCTTCCTTATGTGTTTCTTTCTGGATCTGAGGTAAATTATCTACATCAACTCTAGTATTTTCCCCTCCTTGAGTGACGATATTAAGTTTGGGCATTTGTCCTCTAATAAAACTCTTGATTTTTGAACTGATGAGGTTAGTTCTTTGTTGACGTACCTGATCTTCTAATTTTGCAATTAGTTCTGGGAAGTCTTCAGTTGCGTTCCCATTGGTTCTGCAATGAGAGAACCATGGCCACCTCAAATGAATATAGTCTCTAGCCATATGGCCTTGTTGATCATAGTTGTGTAATCTACTTTATCCTCTTCCCCCATTTCTTCCTTCTCCGAAGTCTCCTCCGAATCCACCTCCTTGAACTCTTCCCAGTCCCTGAGGGGTTTCATTCATCCTGAATGTTGTTTGATCCAACCTGTCTGCAAGTGCATCCAAAGATCTACACTGATTGGTAGTATGTGTGGTCGATGCACAAAACTCACAATGTAAAATTTTTGGTCCTATTGAATAAATTTAAATAATCGAGCATTGTCTCAGCCCATGCCCATGGATTCGACAAATCTTGCAATACTCAACTGTTGGCATTGCTTGGCTACCTAGAAACAAATGATATGGCGTGGGGTTATGGAATGGTAAATTCATAGATACTTGCGCAAATCCTCCCGTGGGTCCTGGTACAGGTCGCATCAGATTCTGAGGTGGTCCCATTCCCCTCATCCATGGAAATTCATTTACCATATGTCCTTCTGTGTAGCATCTAGTACACTAGACTTGCATTTGTCCTGGTCTAGGTATTGTCAATTCTTGAATCTTCTCTGTAAGCGTTGATATTTTCCCTTGTAGTTGCGCTAAATTTGCATCAGCTGGGGGTTTGGTCACTTTCAGGCTCCCCAGATATCCTACCATGGCTTCAATCTTCATTGATTTCTCCAAGGCATTTGTCAAAGTGGCTATCCATTGTTGTCTTAATGAAATCCATATCAAAGGTAGCAATCCCTGAATATACAATTCTCTTTGATGTTCCTCATGAATTGGACGCATTAATCTCCCTATAGCATCTTTAAATTTCTGGCTATATTCCTAGGATGATTCACCTTCCCTTTGTTGAATCTCGCGTAACTCAGATAGATCTTGTTTTTTTGACTGAGGTATCTTAAAATTCGTTATGAACCTTGTCTGTACCTATTCAAGTGTGAATGATTGACCTTGCATTCCTAGCACTCATGGATAAATAAACTTCATGTACCATTTGAGAGAAAGACATATCAAGGTAGTATGGAAATCAACCAATTTATTCACATCCGAAGTCCCTATGGACCTCCATATTGCTTCACACAAGAACCAATGCTGCTCCACATCTTCGTCTCCTTTACCCCAAAATTCTGGGTATCGAGCAATCAAACCTCGTGCATTACCAACCATTGATGATCTTGCTGCTCCTATCAAAATAAAACCTAACGATCCTTTTTGCGACCTACCAGGGGATCCCAATATCCTCCCTGTACTCATACTTCTCGGTTGTGACTGAATAACTAGCTGTACTAGAACATAATTAGCATAAGAAGGTAGTATCAAATTTAAAACTTTTATAGAAGTCACTTGGGGTATGGGTGATTTTGGGCTAGCGCCATTGTCTTCGGGGCCGGTTTCTTTGATTTGGGGGGCCTTGTTCTCTTCCTCTGGAGTGGTATCTTAAGTCAAATTCCCAATCTTTCCTAGCATCGGGGATGAATCTTCTCTTTCCTCTTCAATATCCATGTCGGCTTCCTTCTCCCTTGCTTCTACACCTTATATTTATTTTCCACCCTCCCGGGGACTTCTTTCTCTCTGCGCTTCTCTCTCACTTAATATTTGACTGACCAGTCTTTCCCGTCTTCTCATATTCCACAACTCTTCCATCTATCCGTCCTCTAATTCTCTTTGTCCGACTTCTTTCCACAACTTCTCGGACTATTTTTTTTCTTTCTTTATCTCACCGTGCCACCACTTCTCAAATATGTCATCTCTTTTCAAGGCTCGCTCGTCTCTTGATTCCAACTCTTGTTGTTTCCCCCATTTTTCAAAGAACCCTCTCGCCTCTCTCAGGCCATGAATCCACCCCAAACACTCCCTACCCCAAGTGAGGGTGTTTACTCCACCATCTCATTCGGGGACATAGTCAACATCCCCTCTTCCATCAAGAAAATATTAATCCAAAGGGGGATTTCTCTCAACAGTATTCCCCTTGTGTATTTCTTGAAATCTGCTTCTGATTGTGAAAAAGATTAGCGATTCTCAACTGCAAACTCAATAATGTATCCTTCTAATGTTATATTGACCCAAAAATCAATTGCTTGCATTACTGGGCTATCCAATCGATGAAGTGCTACAATATTTTATGTATCCCAAGTACAAGACCTCTTGACTCATTAATGGAATTCTAGATCCTCTTGGAGCCTATTTATCTAGTGAAAAATTTCTTCTGGGAACTTAAGCCAAAATATATCGTACTGGTCGCTCGATATTTCTAGGTAAAAGACTACCTCCCGTGTATCTTTAAGAGATTTTCCTTTCAACTCTGCTTCTTTCCATATGAAGGCATCGTAATTTCTCTCCCACAATTGGTGAATATTAGTGCTATTAATCCACATAAGCATTCTCTCTACTGGTTCCCTTTTAACGTTGGTCCCAACAATGAAACCATTTTGTTGATGCATAATTGATTAGACTACGGTCCTTCTCAGGTTACCAAAAAAATGTATAGAGTAGTCTAGAGCACTGGTATTTTCATCTCCTTCGAAGAGAATAAGTCTCACCTGAAGAAAAAACAAGATATAAGGATAGGGAAGGGAAAGGAGAATACTTAGGTGGGTTCCCAAAACCTTCAATATTCACCACGATCTTGCGTAGGATAGGCTAACTACAGAACAAATTTGAGCTCATACACACAGGAAATAAAGATACTTAAGTTGCGAAAATCATTCATACACAAAGATATCATATGGAGCTTATAAAGAATAAAGGAGTACTATGAATATATAATGCATAAGCGTAAGCAGAAAATGGCACATTATAATTCAAATTGTAGGTCCTTCCTCATATATTAACATTAGAACTTCTTGGATACAATCTCAGAGATACAAGTTAGTACTCTGTTACAAACTTCTAGCTCCATACTCATGTCACATAGCTCTATCTACCCAATACTGTATATAGATTACAATTACATAACTTTTTCTCAGCTAAACCCAACAACATTCGTCTAACAAAAAAAAAACCCAACCTATCAACAATAGCCAACAACAAGAACCCTTTTACAATCATATACATATCATAGATATAAGCTGAGTAGGATCTTCTGGCTTTGGGCTTGCATGCTTTCTTTTTCTATTGTAATTGCTTTTGCCTTGATGGTGTTGCGCTGTCCCTTTTCGCAACCAAATTTTGTTCCTTTACTTTCTCCACTATCCAACTCTTTATTTAGCTTGCGTAACTCATGTTTAACCCAATATGGGACTGTAGTCCTTCTTTCGCAGCTTCAAATCCAAAAATGAAGGGCCCAAGAAGCTATGCATCACCATAAACTATTAGATGTTCGATTTTTAACTTTCTTGCAACTTCTAATCCTAAAACTAAAGCTTCATATTCACAAACATTATTGGTATAATTGACCTCCCATTGTAATCTATAAGAGAAAGGAGTAACATACTCATTGCCTAGTGCCACAAATAAAACTCCAACTCCTTCTCCTTCGCAAGATGAAGCACCATCAAAGAACATTTTCCACATCCCTTTAACATTTATATTTTTCTTTGAAATTTCTATTTTTTTATTTTCTTCTTCTATATATTATTCAAAATCATCATCTATGGATAATATACAATTGCCTAAATCTTGATCAAAAACATAGACTGTGTAGTTATTGGGGTTTTGAGGGTCACTTACAGTATACGCCAGTCTAGTTTCTCTGTACAGTCGAGTAAATTGTCCACCAAAAATTGGAATTGTAGCATAGGTCATGTCTAGTTGAATCGATCCTCCTAGCTTGGCACCCCAATATCTATATAGAAACATACCATACTTGGCAAGAATGTTAGTAACAACCACATCCATAAGAATACTTTTCACAAGAACCTGAGCAATATTTACCACTAAATCTTTAATCATACCCATACACTTAACCTTTCTAGAATAAAATGAGTACAAATCTTGATAAGGTCTGGTAATTTCAAGGCCTATTTTTTCCATGATAATCTTAGACATTAAATTATGTGAGGCTCCTGAGTGTGACATGAAATTGTGAAGTAAATGATCATGCAAAATCAATGTAATATAGAATAGAGCAACATAATCCTTACCATTTTCAATGTGTGGTCCAAACATGATTGTAGGTTTTTCATCATGCAAATTGATAACATCAGCTTGACATTCAGCATCAATTTTTTTTTATTTCTTTAGTGATTTGTTTTTTATAGATCGATTTCCTAGCAAGTTCAACCAAAGGAATTGGAATTTTAATTTTATTAAGTTCATTCTCTAAATTGAAAGTCCCAATTGGTTTTTCAATTTCCCTGGTCTGAACTTCCTCTTATGTATTTTCTGGCTTCTTAGTTTGCACTGCTTTTGTTTCAACTTGCCTTATCCAGGAAACTTGCGTTTCAATTGGTGGTTTAGTAACTGTTGCCTCATTTTCTTTGTTTCATGATAAAATATTTTTTGGTGGAATATTTGTAGAAATTTTTTCTCTTGGCCTCAAATCATATTTATATTGAAGCTCATACATTATTGAGTTAATGAGACCTTTGTATGTAGAGTCCCCCAAATTGTTCATGTTTTCATCATTATTAAACAGTGATTCAAGATCTAAAGATTTTTTGTAATCCTTTTTGGTTAGTTGAGGCTCCAGATCATCATCGCTGAGGTTGTTTAGATCTTCCTCTAATTCCTCATAGTCTTGCAACTCATCTCTCTGTATAAAATTTTCAGTTTTAAATGGAGCTTGAATATTTTGATCCTCATTTTTTACTTTCCTTTGTTGTATCTAAGGACTAGGGTTTCTCCTGAATTGATTCCTAACATATGGATCATATTTGGCTTGCTTTATTTCCATCCTGGAAATTTTGTTCAATAAATATTTAATAATTTTGGCCATCTCATCCAATTTTTCCTCTACGGACTTTCCAGATCCAGAGGGCCGTGCATGTTCTTTAAAATGCTTGGGTTCTCTTATTCTCATATCAAATTTAGTTTTCAACTTCCCGGATGCTATCATATTGGATTCAATTTCTATAGAATCATATTTCATCCCCGATAAAGTAGTGGATCTTCTTTCTCTCAAAAGTAGAGTGTACTCAGAATCAAAAGCCCCTGCAAAAGTGACTTTTGTAGCTGGTTGATAATGTTTAACTTCGATTAGTATTTTGGATAAATTATATGATTGATCCATAAGTTTTATTTTTCAAGGATCTAAATTTGGTAATAAATATGGTCTTTTTTCTCGCCCCATTTCCTTAGGAAGGAAGTTTCTAGATCATTATATGATTGTATAGAAACTACTGGGAGTCCTCTGAACCAAGTTCTTACCTTTACCTCAAAATTATATACTAAAAGTCTTGTGTAAATGTCCTTGTGCTCAATGCCAATAATATCAACAAATTGATCGAAAAATGCTATATGTTCAATTGTTGTTAGATCCCCTTCTCCCGTGAATTTAGGGAGGCTCTTCATGTAATTTTTGGGTAAATCATGCAAGACAGTAGGAAGGACTAAGGGAGAATATCTAGCGGCGAATTTGGAAAAAATCCTAGGGGTTTTATCTTTTCCACTGTCCCCTGCACCTACGAAACCTCCATCACCAACAACTCTCGCACCAACCATTGAAAGTCTAGGAGACAAAATTTGAGGACTAAATAGGAGATTTTCAAAAACTTTAAAAGACTGAACTACTGACCTTTTTACTACCTTGGGATGTTGTGAATGAAGTTCGGGATAATGATTGCGAGAATATGGAAGATATATATGAGTGGGAAAATGAAAATTTGAGCTTGGTTCCTTAGGTTTACCTGATGTATAGATAGGAGAATCAATAGGGGATGAATCTGAGTATAGAAAACAATCTTCAGGATTTTTGGAAAAAAAAACTTTTACTTAAGGAAGGGAAAGAGTCGAATGAATATAAATCATAGTGGGGATTGAAATGGATCCTTATTTCTCACTAGTAAAATTATCTATCAATGAAATATGGATGGTCTGGTAAAATTATTTCAGGAATAATTACTTCTAGAATTTCAAGCTTAATTTCAAGTTTACTTGTTGATGCTTCTGCAGAATGAGATTATTTAAAATTTTCTTTAATATTTAGTTCTTCAACGAGAATCTTAACATTAACTTGCGTAATTATAGGTTCATGGACCTTACCTTCCAATGTATAAGTTTGTCTGAGATATCCCTTTAGTTTCAACAATTTTTCGGGATCTGAAACTGGCGTAGTCTTCTTTTCATCTGGGTTTTTCCTGGTATTCTTTTGATCGAATGCCAACTTTTTCTATGGTGGAGTTTCCAGGTGAAATATAAAGTAATCCTTATTCATGTATTCAATCTTTGTTCACCATCAAAGATAAAAATTTACCTTTGTCGTTCTCCCAGGGAAAAAACATTTTGTTTATCCGTTCCTCGACAACGGTGCCAAAAATATGTTGTTCTTGAGATTGATTCTAAGGCTCAAAGAATAATGTCAGGCATCAAAGGTTTTAAATGAAGTGTTTTGTGAGTGATTTTTTCTACCTTCAGTTTTATGAGAAATAATATTTAAATGAAATTAATGATAATATAGTACAGAGGATGTATCTCGTTATCTAAGTCACAATTATAATGTCAAATGATGTAGAAAGATTTACAAAACTCTTAAACAAAGTCAGGTGTCAATTACAGAAAAGTCTCACCTTGTTTATAGTAGAATAAAAATAGAGGATGCACCCTTGAAGAGGAGATACAAATACAATAATTCACACAGATCATAGGTCTTGTTTTACTCACAATAATAATAGAGGAAAAGTTGTCACTGAATGAACCACTGATATAATATGATCACAGTAGATGTAGTACTAAATTGCAATCATTCACTCTTCAAGAATTACAGAGAAATGGAAACATAGAGGGAACACATAACTCAAATTGAAAGAAACTTAGAATCTATGTCTGCACTTGTATTAATACTCAAAAAGAGTTTCTCTTTTACATTCGGCAAGAAGCAGCCTTAGATAGATCTAAAATCTATCTATTTATACAAAATTTGTCACAACTGAAAACCGTTGGACTTTCCACAATATATGACTAAAAATATAATACATCTGAATAAAATAACATGTAAATATTGTTGAGTTTTGTTGGTGCTTCCTCTGTCTCTTCTTCTACTTGTAGATGTGCTCCAATTCCTTTGATATTTTATCCAGGTACACACGTCCATTAAGGCCACCATAATCATTCGACTTATTGTCTTCTCCATTTGATCTTGTTTCCATCTGTCCCTTCATATGCATTCACTAGGATAATGAATTGTAGTTGAAGACATGGGGGGTGGAGATAATTAAATGAATAGTTCAGCGTTGGCTCGTTATGGAATGGATAATGATTGTAGGGAAGAGTAAATGTCCATGAAAATAATGATGGGGGAATAAGTGTCCAATAAGGAGGTGGGATGAGTGGATGCAAGAATGTGGGTGGTAGGGATAGAGAGGGTAAGTGACGGTCAGAGGGTGAAAGGTAGAGTGGCTGGAGAAACTGGATGTTGTGCATTCTTTTTCATTTTCTTCCATCTATACTCACTTTTCCATGTTCAATGAATTGGGTGCACCTGTCCATCAATGCTACCATGAATATTGAAGGCTCAATCCTTTCATTCAATTAAAAGGAAAACATCTTCTTCTTTATTTGGGGAAAATTCTCCTAGATCTTGTTCAATTCTTGGAATGTGACCTGAAATTGTGAACTTGGATTAACCAACCATTCATTGATTTCAGGTAGATCACTCTGGCTCATCTCTTGGATGGATTCCTAAATATTTTCCTTATTCTTTCTGGAGATTTGTTGGTTTATTCTATCTCAATCTTCTCCAATGCCTCCAAGATATTATTTCCTTTGAACTCAATTAGATTTTTATTTATTGAAGATAATGCCTCTAGACAAGCCTCTTTTACATCTCTAGCAAGTTTCTTGCCTTCTTCCAGATTTGTTTTCCAAGATTTTAGGGCCATTTCGCCTCTTACTTGTGATAGAGAAGGATAAGACTAGGGGAATTACCTTTATGCTTCCATATGCGAACCTCTTGAAACTTATAATGGGCTGCGCAAGCCTCTTTTTCCTTGAAATAAATATCTTTTAGAGAAAGTTCTACCTCCTGATAGAATTTATGAATAACATCTACTTTTTGATAGAGTTCTTGCTGGGCAACTTCCAACCTCTCATTGATTTCTGATGCTTGTGTTTTGAAGGCCTAAATGTCTATCATTTTGTTATCTGTTAGGGTCAATATGCCTTGAAGCTACTCAATAAAATTGTCATGCTGAGTGATTTGTCCTTGGCTAGTCTGTGAACTCTGGTAGCACAACTCAAGGTTATCCTGTAACTGCTTAATTTGATGCTGATAACTAGCCCTGATTTGTTCAATGTCCTGGTTCATCCTGCTTCTAACAGTATGATATGTACTATATAACTCATTTTGTAATTGTCCACTAACCATTGATTGGTAGTGGAAAAAGCCCCTAATGAACCTGCAACTTCTTTTGCAAACTCTGGACCATCATGGTATTTCCGATCATACACCAATATTTTCCTTTTAGTGATAACTCCATCCTTTTGGTGAGATTCTCTCTTTAAGATAGCTTTTCATTTCTTGTTGAAAAATAAATCAGAGGGAGGAATATCTTCGGGAAAGATAGGAGTAATATCACCTACAAAAGTGAGTTCAGAACTAGGATTTCCGAAGCTAGTCTATAAAGGGGTTAATGATGTAATAGGAGACATAATTTTTGTGGAAGGTTCTTGTCTTTTTGTATTCTACCCGATGCTAGTAGGAGTAATTGGTGTTGAATGAGAGACAAATTGTACTGGATTGATTCAAACCGAGATAACACTTTTGGATCATTCGGTCCTAATAGTGACGCTCTTATTTCATGGAATAACACTTCTGGGATTTTTTGGACTTCCTCAACTTTGCGCTTAGCAGAGAAATTTGGCTCAGATCCTATAGGTATAGCTTCCTGTGAAGGAGCCATGAGTTTTGACTACCCTTGCAATATCTTTGGTAAATTGTTTCATCTATGTTTCTAAAAGCTGAGGAAACCAACTTGTTTTTCAGGAGGTAAAGTCTAGAATCTGCTTCAGACTTCCTCATAAGATCTAGCTCCCTTGAACATTTATTCATAAGGAGAATTCTCATGGATGTATCACTTCATGTTAAAATGAGACATATGATTTTCCACTATCTTATGTGGATCATGCTTCTTGAACTTGTTGTCAACTAATTTGACATCTTCCAGGGCTGCGACCTCGACTTTAGAATGACTGAAATCTAATAGTGTGAACATTCCATCTTGAATGGGGAAAGTTGGACAAACCTTTTTCTGAGCTGCTTTCAACTCCTTGTTGATACCTCCTGCTATGGTGTGGTATGCCACCTCTCTGCACACTATCCTGTCCGATGCAAATTGTGGAAGGGCATGAGGAGGAACAAAACAACCAAATACTCTGATATAGGACAAGTTCTCCTCAATGAACCAATTTGCAAGTGTGACTAAGTTCCCCATGATAGTTTTTTAAATCCGGGTTGGAGGGTGACCATAAATAGCTATATGAACATGCACTACAATGTTTTGATATATTTTGTAAAATAAATCTTTGGCCTTCTCTTCCCATAATTTGGAGTGGTAGAAATGAATTCGATCAGAACTGGTTGGATCCCAACTCTAGTTCATCAGAGGAAAAGGGTTCATGAAACAAATGGCATCCATAAAATATGATGACATGTAAAAAGGGGAAGGATTCCCTTTTGATTTTTCTGATTTATACTCAGCGATTTCCTTGACCAAATTATCAGATAGTATTTTAGCCCAATTGAAGGTATAACCCTCAACTACCTCATTCATGATGGCTACCCACTCAACTGAGAAAAGTGTATGGTTCTTATTCCCAAATAGGAGACAAATAATCATGGCTACATACAACATATGAGCATCTAAAGACGTCGTGGTGCACATACCATGAATTTTTCCAAATGTCCCCACCAGGTCTTGACTATATCATGACCATTTATACAGTATTGGGTGCATTCCTTTCTCTCAAACTGTAGAAGAAAAGAGACATTGTAAGTGTATTTAGGGGTAGGATAAATATTTTACATTAATTGTAGGTTTTATGGTAAAAAAGAGCCGATGATGACCTGTTGTTGGTTGATGATGCTCCTGTTTTGGATGTTGACATGTTCCAAAGCCCAATTTATCATATCATTGTAGGGTATGATTCTTGGCCATGCAACGATCTTATGCATTTTCGACTCTGCTACAAATTTAATATTGGCTGAGAAGGACTCGTTGTCTTCCTCAGCAGATTCATCTGGACAGTTAATGATCTCATGCTCCAAGACATCAAAAACCTTCTTCCAAGTTTTAATGGTGTCTGCAACTCACAGAGTCGTGTGTGATAGAACATCTACATTTGGATTTGAATCATCACCCGATGAATTAATATTATTTGCAACTTTTCATGGATCCATAATCCTCAAGGAAACAAAATTATCTTACCTGTGACAAGAGAAGTCTGTAAGCTCTACACTGAATAAAAAACTATTGATTGCAAATGGTAAAAATGACTTTGAAATTCAAATTTTTTTATTTAAAAAGTTTATCGATCTTCGTATAGCTCTATGGACGAAGAATTTATTAAACTTAATTGAATTCATTGCTTTTTTATTCTCAATCTTTATTTCAAATCATTAACCTTAATCAATCATAAATATCATTAATACTTCGACGATTCACGCTCGAATGTTTTGGATGTGGTGGGGTGGAAATCTCCTGAAGTCCGAATTCGCGGAGGAGTTAATCTCTGAGTAATCACTTTTATGTCTTAATTAATCATGTTTAAAATAATGTATTAACTTTAAGTATTTTAGAAGTTCGAAATTCAGAAGTTTTAAATATAGAACAAGGGAATTTTTTCGAAATCCAAAACTATGAAGTGATTAATTAACACTTTCGTGACTAATTAATGTCATTAACCATTTTATTAATTCCTTGAAAACCCCTTTTATTTTTTGTAATCACTTTACTTCGATGCATTGATAATCCAAGGATTGTGAAATCAAAAACTCCCTAAGAGAAATATCTCAGAGTGATGTGGAAGAGATGACATCATTTTGATGATGTGTCAAGAAAAAAGAGGTGCCATGTGTCACTTGAAAACGTGTGAATCATCTGAATTAAATGTCAAAAATAAGTGGCATGTGTCAACCAAAGAAAATATTTATAAAGGACATGTGACCATAATTCTTTTAGAAAAATTCATGAGTGGATATCTTCGGGACTTCTGAGTTTTGAGTTTTTTGTTGTTTAGGTTTCCTAGAATACCCGAAGAGCGAAGCGACCGTTAAAGGATTTATTTTAAAAATCAGGTGGATTCTAAGCTTCAAAGATCATTAGGATCGTTTGATCAAATTAAATTTACTTATTGATGATAGATACCATAAGTGCCTTATTGATAAATAACAACCAATGGATTTATTTTAATTTTAAAAGGTCGTTTTCTAGGTTTTTTTTAATTTTTTGGGTAAAATTTTATTTCTAAGAGGTAAAATATATAAATTTCAAAAGCTCAAAACTATGTGTGCTCTAACAGGAGGAAAGTTTGGAATATTACCTAGAAGGGTTCCTATATAACTATCAAAAGACGAAACAATTTGCCTTAGACACAACCACATTTAGCACCATCTTCCTAAAAGGTATAAAGGATGACTGTATTGAGGTACTAAACCTCGTGAGTTGTGGGGATGTATATAAGAAACTGTTTGAAGACATTGTAGAGTATTGTAAAAGGTACTCGTAGCCAAGCCAAAATAGGAAAAAGTGTAAGGGATCCTATAGACAGAACTACCAAACCTTCTTTAGGAGGTGTTATAAGGATACAATTAGGGAATCTTCTTGAAAAATTCAAAACAGACATCCGAAATACAATCAACATCCAGTTAGACACTATGAAAATAAAAAAGAAACAATAAGAAGAAAATTCTACTTCAACAATTTTCTGTCCTCGGTGCAGGAAGAAGCACCCTAAAAAACAATGTCCTATTAATGTTATTGAAATCTATGGCCTTTGTACAAAATATCACCCTACCAATGAGTTCCATTATTTAATTGGACTAAAATCCACTTT
>ML844932.1:86305-96463 GCA_009831015.1 Picea engelmannii | reverse complement strand
TAGAACCAACAAAAAATGAATTCATTATGATTGGAGAATAATAAAACTGAAGAAAAATATGCAGAGAATGATCGTGTTTAATCTCCAGGAATTTCTCTACCTGAGGGGGAGTAGATTCATCAAATAGATTCGGGGAGTAGATTCGTGTTTAAAATCTGGATCAGTACTGATCCAGATTTTATGAGCAGAACGAAATGAATACAGATTATTAATAGGTTCTTAACGCAAAATAACAGAGATACATTAAAACTAGTTTTCTATTCAATAACGAAATAAGTTGAAACTGTAAAATGCAGCAGAAACAAGTTTGCTGGAATGGTGGCGGCTTATCTCTGAGAAGAGATGTGACGGCAGCGCGCATTCGCAAGAAGAAGGTTACAATGAGTCTCTGAAGGCCTTTTTTACAATAAGCAAGAATGGAAAAAACCCTATACATCCAAAAACCTAACCCTAGGAGATGAAGCGCCAAAAGTCATGTGGGCCCCATTTGGGTAAGTTAGTACATCAACTTCCCGGGGTCGTAACTTTTGCATACGATCTCCGTTTTAGGCGTGTGATAGCCCGTTGGAAAGGTATCGCCGAGGAGATTAGTTTTGGTGGTTAAATCATTCCTTGGGATATCATTGAGGAGATAGATCCCGAAAAACCTTCATTTAGGCCCTCAAAATGGTTCTGGAAGTTAAAACTGTTAAAAATAGTAAATTGCTAAAATTGTCAGAAAACTATTTTGAGCCAGTTGGAAAAGGTGGGTGGCCACCGATATCCATATGGATCACATATTCAAGCTAAAAATCACATTGTTGTATGAGACTATGTCACTACTCTTGTGGAAGAGATCTATTTATTATATATTTAATTCATTTTTATATTACAAATATTCTATTTTTTTCCTAGTATATTATTGGTTTAATTTTGTCTAGAATCTAGCGAGAAATTGTTGGATCTACATATTTGAGTGGTTAAATGTGCGTAAATCCAACCATTGACTTTGTGCCATGTCCATTGAATAGATAAAATATACAATCAAATTGAATAGATAAAATCTAAAATTACATTAAATTCTATTAAGTTCGAATGTAATTATCAACCACAAGATTAGGGATGATGGCAAACATTTCTGCAACGATAGCCAATCCAACGGCTTAGTAATTTCATTCTATGGAGTTACTTGATGAGTAATTGAATAGGATTCATTCTCTTATCGCAAACTTTACCAATTTACTTACAAATATCAAGGCCAAAAGGCTTCCTAACCATAATATATGAATAACAAATTCGCATAACTATGGCCACATATTATTATGTTTGTTTATTAAATAAGGGAAATAGAGCAGCTAGTCACTGCCTTTATAGTAAGTTCCAACCAACACACAAGGAGCTCAAGTACATACTCATTACCAAAACGAGTGAAGTCATTAATACATTACCATTAACTAAAACTATTAATTCATTGACTCAATAAGTTAGGACAACAATAATTTAAAAAATTTCATCCAATATATATATATATATATATATATAAGAAATAAAATTATAAAAATAATGGTTTGATGAAGTAATAAAATTCATAAACAAGAATCATATAAAACACATATACTATATAATACATAAATTAAACAGGTATCAAGATTCTTATTGGGGAATTCTAAGATTATTATTGATTGGTACACTAATGACAATAATCTCCAGGTGATATCTTTATAGCCCTGAATGAAAAAGATTAGAGAGTTGCACAAACATTTCCAACAAATCAAAGCACAACATATTTATAGAACTTATAATCAGGATGTTGATCAACTATCAAAGGAAGCATTGTGTATGGATGAAGGCGGTTTTTATTACTCACAGGGTTCAGATGGACAACAAGAAATATTTGAAAGAATTGATATCAATCTGTAGGGTACTTTTTTGTTTTTGGAAAATCTATAATATATAGACATAAAGAGGGCACAAATACTTGTATATTCGGAAGATAAACATGTAATTAGACATGAATACATGAGGATAGGAGCTAAAAAAGTTAAGATCTTTTGGAGTTTGGATACAGTTTGTAAGATCTGGAAAAGAGATAGATTTATATTTACTAATATAAGTGTTTTTTCTTATGAAAAAAAAAAAACGGCTTTTATTATCCATGAATGCACCGAATGTGAAAGACCACTTAAGTAGGTGAGACATTGTAGTTAGTGCGAACTAGTAGAAACCATTTATGTATCGTCAATTGAGTGATTTTGGACGAGTCATAAACCCATTTCATCATTTCAAATCCCTCTTCAGTCACTCCCAGCTAGTCCCTACCATGTTAATAATTGAGTTGCATTAGGTTTAGTGGTGTTTCAACATATTTTTTAACTAATTAACAATTAGTTTTCTTAATTAACAACTGTTAACAGATGTTAGACTCTAGAAATAAAACTTCCTTCTTCTTAAGATGAGTTACCCTTAGAAATAAAAAAAACAATTGTTAGACTTGAATGAACAATTGTGGATATTGAATACTTAATATATCATTTAGATTTTATATATCATATCTAATGTATACTTGTATTTCTCTTTTTTCCAATATAAAATTCTCTCGAAAATTATATTAAGGTATAATTTCATTTACATCATCAAATTCGATCCTTTATAATAGACAAAATGGATCAACTTGTTCAAGAAATCCAAAAAAGGAAACCAAGCACTAGGCGGGCTATATTATGCCTCACAAAGATAAAAACAAAAAAAAAACTGAGAGTGAAAACTCAGGAACAAAAGGAGTAATATCCACTTCGAAACTGCACCAAAAGCAAGGCCCTTCACCCTTTAGATACTTCAAATATGTCTAAATGGGTATGAGGACCATCAACCCCATTACTCCATTGATAAAAGGATAATCTGCCTTCTGGTTCCAGCAACACCCTTTTAGATAATATATCGGCCTCTTTATTGAAAATCTTGTAAATATGATGGAAGTTCATATCTTGAAAAGAATTTGCAAGATCTCTAGCCTTTTGCCTCCATCCTTCAATGCCCACTGCTTGAAGATTACCTTTTTTATTTATCCAATCAATAATTACCATTGAATCCCCTATGATCTAAATATTTTGGATAGACCAGAAGGATGCCATAGGAAGAGTAGCTCAAACGCCCATGACTTCCGCCTTTGTATTTGTACCAGCCCCTAAATTTATATACTTGTACTTCTCATTTGTAGAGATTTTGTAACCATGCATAATTATGTGTAGTACAATCAATACTTTGCCCCTTCAAAATTTGTACTAACTTCTTTCCATGCTATTCTCGCCATACTACTTGTAGTGTGAGATTGTGAGCTCCTTGGAACTTGGATCTTAAATGAACTACGAAACAATAACAGTGTTGGATTCCCCGCCAATAACACGTTGTGTTGCGTAGGCTCGACCAGGCTCACCTTGGAACATATTCACCATCACATCAACAAACATATCTCTCTGTGAGATGGGATGATGGACACCTTAAACTCCTGGATTAGCTTAGACCCCTAAAAGAACAATTCACTTCATGCTACTTCAACCATATAGTCAAGTAGCTTAACACGATATATTTATTGGGAAAACATAATGCAAATATGGTTAATAATTTTTCAATACATTCTTCTTTGGAATCTTAAAGAAAAAAAAGGATATTTATATACTTTATATAAAAATTAAATAAAAAATTTTAATATTTATCTTTCATCTAAAAATCAATATATTTAATATTTTAAATTTATATTTTCAATTATAAAACATTTAAATTTATATTTTCATCATATTATCTAGTACACTAGAGAATTTCTTAAAAACAAATAAAATTTCTTAAAAACATGTGTTTGTACAACAATTAAGTCACACGTAATGATTTCTAACATTGAAAATGATTTGAAGTAATGTAATGGATTTAACTATTATAACCTTTTAAAGGAGTGATTTAACAATGTACTTATCATCAACTCTTCTACACTGGTGGAGCAAGAAATAGTTATATATTTTATTTCAAAATCTGATTTTTTTTTTTCACATTTATCCTTGATCGCTCTTTAATCATTGAACTGTCCATTTTTATTGAAACAAAGGGAATATAAAATTAAAAAATTCTTGATTATCATCTTATAATAAAAAACCATTAACATTAATGAACATTTTAACAATAAAAATAACATTTTAAACCGTAAACTTAAGCAATTACATTATGATAGGATGAAACATACATTTCTTGTTTGCTTTTATGTGACCAAAAGCCATTAAATTTTGGTCTAAATTGATGTCAGAGGTAAGTTCTTCGAAACCGTGACTCTGAATCTCCAATCTGTACGGAAAACCTCCTCCTCGCTTGTTCTAGACACCTGCATCTATTCGGGCTCCTCCTTCAACAATACCATTAGCATGGTTTTCCCAGTACTCATTTTCGTCAGAGTCTTCTTGAAAGTGTCTCTGCCTTTGAATGAGCAGTGGTTCCTTTAAACATGTATTTGAATTCTCCATACCATTCACTTCAGGAAAGTGTTTGAATGAGTTAAGAAATCTTTCATGTTGGAAACTGGAACTTCCTGCACAAGAGATCCTACTGGAGGATGGAGAGTGTGAATAATAAACTTTTAAAAGGAAATAAGTATTATCTATCATAGTGTTATAATAATAATAAAGTGTTATTATCATAGTTTTATAATAATAAAATATATATTAATGAGCAGGTGTCCTTAACATGGTTCGAAAATTCAACACGTAACATTCCCTCATCCACATGGATTATAAAATATATATTAATGAGTAGGTGTCCTTACCATGGTTCAAAAATTCAACACTTAACATTCCCTCGTCCACATGGAACCACTACCATGGATCCCTTGGGTGGTTTTTCTATTTTCTGATCATGATCTTCATGCAGGACGCTTAGGCATGATCCAGGGAAAGGGCAGGAAATATAGAAAATCCCTAAGAAAGCAATTGTGAAAACCTATCCCTACTCTCATCATGAATGCTAGATCGGATAAAATATTAGAATGCAAGATATAAGAGGAGTTGAGGTATTCACTACAAAATCAAACAATCCAAGCTATCAGACTGAAAGCACTTATTTCGCCTTGCTCATAAAGATAAAGAGTATGAAAGAACCAATCCATAGAGGTTAACTTGTTGCAGTTGTTTTCTCTGTCTTCTAAGGCTTGCTATTACACTAGAAACAAAGCTACCCTTCGTCCATGGAGAAGACTGAACTCCTTGCTATCCCCTACCTTACCAAATCAAGAAAGGGGAAGTCTTGTCTTTTCGGAATGAAGAAGCGAAAGAATGAAAGAATATTGTTCGCGTTTAAAACGACCCGAGATGGTTCATTTAACCTGAACCCCCTATCACTCACTACCTCCCTATTTCCCCTCATAACTACAATTGGGAAGATTCTCAAGATTACCATTTATCATTGGCTTCCCCATACCAGAAATGTTTAATAGCTAGAAATCATGTAAGGCTTTCACTTCCCCCAAAAACCTGCAGCAACCGAAGAAAATATTGCAGTGTCGGTTTTCAAAGCCTCTGCCTCCACAGTAGCCAACTATCTATTTTAAAAAATATATTATTTTTTTATTTTTTATTTTTTTTGTAAATTAGAAATTATATTAAATCCTGTTGAGCAAGAAGATTACAGCTGTCTGTCTAGCATATTCAGATGTGATAGCATTTCACTAATGGGAAAATAGTGTCACCACATGGCCAAAAATTAAAAAAATTCATGCAGAACTTGCAAAGCGATAAAAGATGATGATCTACAGTGCCACGCAGGGCATAGTTTCTGAACTCTAAGGTGAGACCAAAATTGTGAAGACCAAAATTCCCAAAACTGGGTGGCCTCGCATGGCAAAAAAACTTATGGAGTAAATTAACTAAAAACATAGAAATAGGAAACTTGAACCAGAAGGAATTAACTAGTGCCGGGGTCGAGCCTTTGCCCCACGAATGTCTGACGCCCATGCATGTTGTTTCTGTTGAGCATATCTCTGTACGAGATAACTTGCGTGAGGTCCTGCAGGAAAGTCATGAAAAGGTCCATGTGGCACCAATGCTCTATTTCCTTTCTCTGCAGCTCGTTGATGGTGGTCTTTATGTCCCCTAATCCACGCTTGAGGTCATCCAGGGACTCCTTGAAAGCTTCTCTATCTGTGCATCGGGAGAAGGCTGAGGGGGGCGGAGGGGGAAGTCGTGAGTCAAAGGAGGAGGTGGGGCAGTCGGAGGAGGGAGCTGAAGGAAAGGGAGTTGTGGAGGTGATAGGAGGCAAAGGAGGAGGTGGAGGGAATTGGCGGTGAGGTGGGGAGGGAGGAGGTTGAGCGAAGACGAGGGAATTTCATAGACTATCGAACCATTCGATTCGATAGGAAAATGGATTTGACAGAGGGGAGAGTTTTGGGGTACCTTCTCGAGTCGGTTGAGCAAGAGTGGGAGCAACAATGGGCTTCAGGTTGGGGGAGACCTCGGTTTCCGAGGGAGAGCCAAGCTCACGTGCTTCCCTTTCAATGGTAGCATACCAGGCCGCTCCCCTCTTTGATTTTCCCTTGAGCCGAGGCATAGAAAAGGCCTCAAGAAACTAGATAAATAAAGCGAAGGGAGAGTGCCAGACACAGTGGCCCTAAAAAAACCGTCAAGAAATTATGGAAGTCGAGGGCAAGGAGGATGGTAGGAGCTTGAACCAGAGCGAAAGGATGGCGTCAAAAATAGTGAAGGGTTGAGACTTCAGAGGCCCGGGGCACGAATGAACTTTGGCACTCCAAGGCTCTGGCCTAAGACATCCATTGTTGAACCGGTGATGGGACCGTGACTTCGTTCAGCCCATCCCCATTAAACTTCCCATGAAGCAAGTCATCAAGTGATTACAGCAGGCCTACATCGAGTGAGAGTCAAGGAACGATGATTGGGGGTTTAAACGCATGAGGTGACGGTAGAGGGAGGGTACGTCTGAGCCGGCTCTAAGTGGCAGCAGATCTGGTCAAGTGGCCTCCCCTCTAGTTTTCCATATGTTGAGACTGAAGACACCCCATATGGGGGCTAGTCCTTATTGTGAGACATATTTCTACAAGCGATCACAAAGGGGTGGGTTGGAAAAGAGGCTGGAGAACATGAGAAGTCTCCTTCCTGCAAGTCTACCCCAAAATTTGCCAACATATCTGCTACTTGATTAGATTTTATTCGAACATGGAAAGGAATAATTACCCACCAAGGCTGGAGAATTCACTTGATTTTGATCAGTCTGCTCATGAGTATGCAACTTGGGGATATCTTCTCTAAATCTACACTATTGAGGATGTGAGAGAGGATATTAATGACTATCTGTGAATATCCTTCTACAATGAGGAGGGATAACCCTTCTTCTTTGGCTACTTTCAATCCTTTGAGTAGTCCCCAGATTTCTGCTGCATTGTTGGTGTTATCCCCCATATTTCCGGTCATGATGTGGAGGATATCCCCTTTGTTGTTGCGAATGGTTGCTCCATTTCATGTTGGTCCTGGATTCCCCTTGGAAGATCCATCAAAATTTATTTTGTAGAAGCATCTTTGCGGAGCCTCCCAGTGGGAGGTACTGGTTTTATGCTTGAGAACTAAAGGGGGGATATGAGAAAGGGAGGGAAGTTGAGTTGCCAGGAATTAAGAATGAGACGCTCATTCATTGGGCAGTTCAAATCATGGTTCATCCAGTGGCGCAAATAGATTATTTCTTTAATATTGGAATGGATTGTGGACCAAACTTCTTGCCATTTCTGGGAGGCCGATTTAAATATTTGTCGATTCCATTCCTTCTAGATTTTCTAAAGAATGAAGCTAGGAGGATGCTTCTAAATTCTGTTAAGGATGGGAGATTGAAAATATGACTCTCCATCCCTCAATTGTTTCCCAAATACCTGTATGGTTCCTATCTGTGGTTCTCATGATGCTAGCACAATGATATCAGATACATGAACTACAGGAGCAAGGATTGAGAAGATGATTTTGTGTTTCCTCCTCTATACCCCATAGGTGACACCAAGAAGGGCCTATAAAGCCTCTTTTCCTTAATTTATCCAAAGTAAGAATGCTATTGTGCGTCGTTAACCAAAGGAAGGTGCTAATTTTGGCCAAAGCTTTTCTCCCCATATTTTTCCCCAGACCTCTTCTTTTGGTAAGGTTCTATGGCATGTGCTAAGGAAGTAAGCTTCTTGAATGTTGAAGGTACCAGTGGTGGTGTGACCCTATATGAGGATGTCCTCCCCTTGTTGAATGAAGATTCTCCTTGAGTTGAGGTGATCTAGTAGTGGCTGAAGATTTATCTCATGAGGGATGTTCAGATATTCGTGGGTGCTTTTCCATTTGTGCAAGGTGTCCCTTGAAGCTTCCAGCATCCAGAAATCGACCACTTTGAGGAGGCCTGCATTTTTCATGAGGGGAATGAAAGTGCTCATAGTGGGATCAGAGATCGGGGCTAGAAGTTGTTGCCAGGAATCGCTCCAGAATAGAGATGATGTTCCATTCCGCAGTTCCCAGAAGGAGTGATCCATTATGAGTCCCTTGTTGTTCCTAGCCACATTCCAAATAAGAGAACCTGGGCTCTAGCCATTCCACCTAATTAGCTCCCTTTATGGAGTGGTTGGGGTGTATTTTTTCCTCCAGACGCGCACCCATAGGTCTTGCATTCTTTTTAACCATCTCCACCAATTTTTTTCACTGAGAACCTTGTTGAGGAGAGATGGGTCTCTGAGACCGAGTCCCCCTTGTTAGAATATAATGGATGTGCTCACATTTTACCATTGACAATACTATTTTCACCCAACCATACGCCGAAGCCACCATTCGAGCACCTTAACCTTGACAGAGAATCATTTTGGAAGCAAACCCTAGGCTAGATTGCCAAACAAAGGGTAGCGCACCTTTCCCTAGGGATAGTGCATTAGCAAGAGATGATCAGATAGTCCAAACCCTAACCAAGAGATAGTCCAAGCCAAACGTTATCTGCTAGCTGTAGCAGCTGCAATGGTAGCTCTACTCAAACCTACGCACAAGACTGGGCACTGCAGTGTGCACAAGTTTTTGCTCTGTAATTCTGAGATTGCCTTCCAGAATGAGAACTGGCCTCCTATATTTATACTAATTCTGGCAAACTGCCTGGGCTGACTTCTCATTATGGGTATCTGTCTATTTAGTATATATTAATTCTTCTGGCCGACTTCTTCTCTTGGAGGATAATAACCTAATATAAATTATCCTCTTGAGTCGACATGTATTCTAGGGTTATTAGCCAACTCATTAGGGTTTCTTCTTGCTTTCCAGAGTATTCTATTCTTGTTAGGTTTACACATGGAGGTAAATACCTCCCACATATTCCATAATATCAAGACTCCATTCTTCTAATCTAGAAGACTAAATGTTCTGAACCATTTTTCGTCTGGGAAATCTTTGTCCTTTGATTATCCATCCAATACTGTCGATAGTCTTCAAGGCAATCGAAACAAAATAGAACACAACTATGTCTATCCATAGTAGTACATAACTATAATCCAATGGTACACTACCACACCAAGTAACACACAAGTACTTGATCAACAACGTATAGTCACGAACAATGGAACATATCCACCACAGTAGTATACATCTACTATCATATAGTCTTCATAACAATCATATGATATCAACCTGCACAGAAACAATGTTATGATATAAACTAAATCATCTGGTCCAATCTATCACTCACATCTGTGAGATCTGAAAGAATATCTTCCCTCAGAGTAGAACAATGAGATATCTGGACTATTCTTCTCAAACAAGGAAGAATAATTGTCCTGTTTTCTAAACCTGGACCATTCCTGACCCTGGGCCATTCTTCCTACACTAATCAAAGTGCACCTGAGAGAGAATGTATAAAACCTAAGGAATGCCTGTCCCTGATTGTTGAGCCTGGACCATTCCCCACCCTGGGCCATTCTTCCTACACTAATCAAAGTGCACCCTGGAGAGAATGTATAAACCCTAAGGAATGATTGTCTCGACCATTTCCTCTGTTAACCACAAGAGGAAAAGATTGTCCTACATCAACCTCCAAAATAGACCATTCCTCATGTTAACCACAATAAGAAATTGTTGTCCGATGAGGAGGGCCAGTCTTCTTGAGTAACCCTCAAGAAGAGATACTTCCCTAGACCAC
>ML844932.1:62161-82634 GCA_009831015.1 Picea engelmannii | reverse complement strand
CCCTTTCACCATTATGATGAAGAGGAAGATCGAAAGTGGATCCCCTTGCCTTATTCCTATGGATGGAGATAAAGGTTTGGAGGGGACACCATTTACCAGGATGGAGAACAATGCTGATGAGGTGAGATTGACTATCCAAGATACCCATGATGGATCAAAACCAAAGGTGAGAAGGGTTGATTTCATGTAGTTCTAGCTTACTTTATCAAAGGATTTAGAAAGATCCAATTTTAGAAGCATACCTGGAGACCTGGTTGTATGAAGCGAGTGGAATACTTCATGAGCCAAGATGACACTGTCCAAAATATGTGTACCCTCCACATAGCTCAATTGTTCTGGAGATACGATGAACGAAAGAATGGGTTTAAGGCGCTTGGCGATGATCTTCTTGAGAAGCTTATAGATTAAATTGCAGAGTGCAATAGGTTGGAAGTGCAAAGGGGAGGTAGCTTTGTTCTCTTTGGGAATGAGGGTGAGAAAGGTAGCATTGAGGGATTGAAGGACCTACCCACATATTTTGGGATGCTCTATGATTTCCCAAACGTCTTCACGGATGATGCTCCAAAAGTGGTGGAAGAAGTCTGAAGTAAACCCATCTGACCCAAGAGCTTTTCCTAGCAGTGTGTCCCTTAGGGCTTGATCAACTTCTTCTTGAGTGATAGGGCTCATCAAAACCATGTTCTGTTCTTTCATGACCTCCTTACAGATGTTCTTGAGGATAGAGTCAATCAAAAGGGATCGATCTGTGGGGGGTTCCATAAGAAGGTTTTTGTAGTAGGAGAGTAATTCCTTTTCTACATCTACATGCTGTTGAATTTCTAGTCCTTGTTACAAAACCAGGTGAGTGATGCTATTTTTTTGTCGACGCTGGGCCATTGACCTATGGAAAAATTTGGTATTTTTGTCCCCCTCTTTGAGACAATGGATGCGATATTTCTGTCTCCATAGAATTTCTTCTTGTGCTCATCTTTCTGCCAATTGGTTGTTAAGTAGAGCATCTTTCTCCTTTAGAGAATCAATGAGGCCTTAAGATCTGATCTGATGTTGGAGGCTTTGTATTTACTGATTGAGGATTTCCTAAGCATGAATGATGTTGCCAAAAGTGGAATTATTCCAAAGTTTCATATGTTGCTTGATATTTTTTAGGCTTTGTTGAAATCTGTACATAGGAGTTTTGTTGGCACAGGAGCAGACCCAGGGTTCAACGCTTCAACAATGCACCAACAAAACCCTAACTATCGGCCCTTTCGGAAATACCTACGAAGCAGGTGAAGTCTCACCCGAGGTAGAGGCAGGGGGGTTATAGGACACAGGTGTCTGTAACCAAGCTAGGACACATATATGTGATTATAAAACTTCACAGAGTACTCTAACAACACTTAGAAGACGATATGCATTAGTTCATTAGATTTTATCACATCGCGAAACAAACCCTAAAAATGATCAGCATAGTAACAGTAAATATTAAGTACCTCAACCATTTAGCACATAGCAATGAGTTAGATCCAACATTCATTCATAAAGCACAAGCAAAGCACTTAAGAAACATCATATATATCCATCATTCATAATAACAAAAGCACTAAGCAGATAAATGACAAACACAACATAGCACAAAGAACATCAAAGACACATGATGTACATGGTTCACCCCAGTGTGGGGATATTTCCACCAACTTCTTCTTCTTCTTTATTAGTCTTCAATCCCTTACATTCATCTTCTCCTGTGAACTAAGCCATAGATCCAAACTTCACAGAGGACAGGAGACCTGTGCACTGAGCACCAGATCCTCTTTCCCAGCTAAGTTTGGCTATGTTTCTTAGTGTTCATGTGCACTAAGCCACAGAGCCAAACTTCGCAGAGGACAGGAGACCTGTGCACCGATATCCATCTTCAACCAGCCTGTCGAAGTCCAAAAAATGGTCAAACCTGACCAATATTTCCTCAAAACTTGGTCGAGGGCCAACAAGTGCATGTTGGGATTGTGACTTCTTTCCACCATAGATTTATGTTAGCTTGGAAATTCGGGTGTGTCAACCAAAAATTTTCAAAGAGAAAGGGTTTCCTGCCTGGGGTGCTACTGATGTTTATCGATAAGAGAATTGACCAGTGATTCGAACCTGGTGTGTCTATCACAGTGGCATTCCAAGACAGTCCATCCAACACGATGGAATCTGAGATTAAAAAATGGTCTAATCTTCTAGAGACATGATGTGTCCCCAGGCATCTATTGGACCAAGTGAAGGGACCATTGTCTATTTCTACATCAATGAGATTCAAAAGGACAATTGTTCAGTGGAACTACTCACTGTCTTTTCCCAATTTGCGTGTGGCCCCATTTTTCCCTCCAAACCTATTATCATGTTGAAATCTCCCCCAAGGATCCATCGTTGGGTACCGATGTGATTGGAAATCCATTCTAAGTGATGAAGGAAGGCTTCCTTGTCTCCTATTCTTATGGATCCATAGACATTCATGATGAAGTTGTGTTTGTTCGAACCGATGAGACGAAAGGATGTTGTGATGGTCCAGTTGGAGGAAAAAAAATCGTCCAGCAAAACCGTGGATTCCAAAGCACTACTAGTCCTCCCCCAGCCCCCTTAGCGTCGATTTCAACAAGATTATCTTGTTTCCAACATTTTTTAAGAATTTTTGAAGCTTCCTCTCCCATGCATTTGGTTCTTTCAAAAGAAGAATGTCTGGTTGTTCCTTCATTATCCTTTCTCAAAGAAATCCTTGCTTACTTCTTGTGTTGAGACCCATTATATTCCAGGATAGAATCTTCATGAGGACGATGATGGTTGGAGGGGGGGGGGAAGTTGTCTGAGATCAGTTGGATCTGGCCTGAGTTCACTAGGAAATTTCCCACATCTTGAATGAGATGATGTCTTGGTTTCCTACCTCTTTTTTTCTCATCTTTTGTAGATTTGCGTTGATCCTTCAAGATTCCTTTTTGTATTCCGAGATTTGTATTAGCATGGGCTGATACTCCTGCTGATGAGTTGAGAAAGAGTTTTTGGACCTTGCGTATATGATCCGGTGGTATAATGTAGAGTTGTTGTTTTCGGTATGCTTTCTCCAGGTGTACCATATCTATTACTGTGAGCTCCTGATATTCTAGATCTATGTTTGGGTCTCTGATTTCTGGTCCAAGGTTTGCAGGAAGGGAGGACTCTAAGAGGGGGATTTGGGAAGATCCTAGAGCAGAGGGGGTGGGGTTTGAAGAGACTTGGACTTGTGTTGGGATTGCGGGGTTTGTCAGGGGGTCAACTTGAGCATTGGGAATATCTGAAGTGGCTTGAAGGGCTTCAAAAGAGTTACTAGTTGAGGATCCATAGGGGGCTTGGGGGGGGGATCTTTTGGCTGGGTTCATGCGTCGACCCATGACTTGGGTTAATTCGTCCTTGGTTTTTTTGGGATCCTCCGGATTGGATTTGCTGGGGTTATTTAAATGAAATTCGTGGAAGAGTTGACCATGCTCATTTCATTTTCGACAGTGGAAGGGGATGTGTTCATAGTCTAGGCTTTGGGACCATTCTTCATCCTGATAATCTAGATTTATGGCTCCGGGAAGAGGTTTGGATATATTCATATAGACACAAATTCAAGCATAGTTGGTATACCATCATTGTTTTGTTTCCTCTGAGGCTTTAACATAGATGCCAATCATGTTGCCGATACCTACAAGTATTTATTCCAGCCAGAACTCTTGAGGGAGTGAGTAGAGCCTTAGCCAGACTGGGGCATGTGTGAAATCTTCCTTCTCGAGGCTGAACCTTTACGTCTAGAAACAAAGGAAAAGACCTGTCAAATTGTAAAAGTATGGACCTCCCTCAAAGATTTTATTTTTGTCCTCGATGTTGTGCAAGATGATAGGGAAGAATCCTTTTGATCCAATTTGGAGGTCATAGTGGCCCTTGGGCTTCCACCAGTGCTGAATCCATTTGATTAAATCCTTTTTCGATGGCCATAAACCCAAAAATTTCCCTATTAGGGCGAAATACCTCATATATTGTTTATGGTCTTCTATTATTGGAGAGATGATTGTGTATTTGGGAGATATCGAGTCCTGTAGAATGAATTTTCCTAGTTCCCATGTGTGAGCCATTTTTTGGTGGTTAGATTCCAGATCTATTTCCATCGGTTTTTCCTTCGCTGTCTCTTCCTCCCAGATGATGTGCTGCATTTCGGTTGGAAGTTCAAAGGTAGGGTGCTTGAAATGTTTGAAACCTTTCTCTGGAGTCGTGACGAAGCTATAAGAGGGGCTCGTAGGCCCCCTACCTTGGCCTCCATGGCTGCAACAGGACGCAGGGCGACACACGCAGGGTTCGTGACTAAAAC
The DNA here is from genome assembly GCA_009831015.1 of Picea engelmannii. Lineage (NCBI taxonomy): Eukaryota > Viridiplantae > Streptophyta > Pinopsida > Pinales > Pinaceae > Picea > Picea engelmannii. Next base: position 78,292 of record ML844932.1, on the reverse strand, counting down.
CCTAACAAAGCAGTTTTTAATTTTTTCTCGTTTTAAAACAAAATATATCTTCCTATTTTTAATTAATTTTAAGTTCTGACAAATAGGGAAAATAAACCCCCTTCCACCAGGGGATTTATGTCAAATCTAACTTATTTTTCCAATAAAAAATTAAATTAAATTAAATAAACTACAAAATTTGGAAAATTTAATATTTTTTTGAAAAAGAAAATTAATATAAGGCCTTTTAAAATAGTTAAAAAGCACTCAACAAAAAACACCCACTAATGTAGAAAAATGCACCTATTAATAGGCAGTCAACGATCATTGACCGGCATGTGAAAGCTATAGTCCCTAGACGGAGGCAGGGACTAATAAATAACATCCACAGTTTTGTTGCATGACATGCCCTTTATCTAGTGTATTGGATTGTGAGGTATGCAAATTATGTGAGGACATAAATATGCTTGTTTAGTACTAAGGTATAGAGAGAAAAACACATTCAAATGTCATTATGATATTTGTAGGCAAGGGACGTGTAACCATGTATGCTTGTTCCTTTAGTTAGATAATAGTATGATAGACATAAAAAACACTCAACAAAAAACACCCACTAATGTAGAAAAATGCACCTATTAATAGGCAATCAACTATCGTTGACCGACATGTGAAAGCTATAGTCCCTAGACATAGGCAGGGACTAATAAATAACATCCACAGTTTTTTTGCATGACATGCCCTTTATCTAGTGTATTGGATTGTGAGGTATTCAAATTATGTGAGGACATAAAGATGCTTGTTTAGTACTAAGGTATAGAGAAAAAAAACACATTCAAATGTCATTATGAGATTTGTAGGAAAGGGACGTATAACCATGTATGCTTGTTCCTTTAGTTAGATAATAGTATGATAGATCTAATTGAAAAATAGATGTTTAATGCTTCAAAACCTTTTTCAAATACCAAATAAGGGAAAATAAGAATTAGTTATTGAGCATAATGGCTAAGACTTGAGAGTATGGAATCCTTTTGGAAATTCCAAATAAAGAGATAATGGACAATAGTCACACATAAGGTGAGACAAATTTGTCTCGTCACCCCATACATTGATCATAAAAATGCATACATATATAGGATGAAAAATAGGTTCATGTTATTTTGGAACTGAATTAACATAACTGTTATAGTAAAGATTCTAACCAACTTGATTTTGTAATTACTCGCATAACAAATTTCTAATAATTTATTTCAACAATTATTTCTATCACTCCTTGATCTAGATTTTATGAGAAGAATGAAATGAATACAGATCTATATTATTAACAAAAATATACAATGAAAAATAACAGAGATACAATAAAACTTGGCTTCTATTAAATAATAAATATGTTGAAACTGTAAAATGCAGAATGAAACAAGCTTGCTAGAATGGTGGTGGCATATCTCTGAGAAGAGATGTGACGGCTACGTTCATGCGCAACAAGATGAGTACAATGAGGCTCAAAAGGAATTTTTACATCAAACATGAATTCAAAAACCCTATACATCCAAAAAACTAACTCTAGGAGATGAAGCGCCAAAAGTCAAGTGGGCCCCGTTGGGGTAAGTTGGTACATCAACTTCCCAGGGTTGTAACATTTGCATACGATCTTCGTTTTAGTCGTACGATAGCCTGTTGGAAAGGTCTATCTGAGGACTACACATTATTTCATCACACTTTGAATTCGTATATTGTGTGATTGTGGTGGGCCCAAAAAACGTTGTTTAGGTCCTTAAAATGACCCCGGAAGTTTATAACCTAAAAAGCTAGAAAAAAACTACAAAAATGAAAAATGAAACTACCAAGATGACATTTTCATGTGAGACAGTTGGAATATATGGGTAGCCATCGGTATCCACCTATATCAATCCTCCCCCCTTAGGAAGCAATGGTCTCAATTGCGTTGATTTCACCCATCAGATGAAGAAATTTCTGTTGAATTTGGCCCCAGGTGAGGCACTTGCCTTGGTGCAAGAGTTCCCCTTCTTTGACAACATGATAAAGAGGAAACTTTTTTTGGTGGGTTCCCTTGACCTGATCAGTGGATTCTTGTTCCATGCACTCAAGGTTGAGTTATGTCGGTGTCAATTGTTCTGCTACCTCTGAGTTGTCCAATAATGGTGGAAAGTATGGTCGAAGGAGGTCCAGATTAAACATTGGGTGAAAGACAAGGAAGGGGGGAATGTTGAGCTCAAAAGCATTGTCACCCACAACGTTGGTTATGGTATAAGTTCCATAGCAGAGTGGATGAAAAAATTGCAACCAAACTTTATCTCCCACCCGACACTTGTGTGGCACCCGATGTTGATCATGTTGTTGCTTGTACTTGGCATTGGACTTCTGAAAAATATTATGAACCTGTTGGAGGATGTGTTGGATCTGTTCAATGAAATGGGTAGCTTTGTTGGCTTCAGTTTTATCATGGGATGAATCTGCCTGGGTTTCCACAAGGGGTAGTGCAACATCCATGGGACCCAATGGTTGAAATCTCAACCCCACTTGAAAGGGGTTGTGGTCGGTTGAGCTAAGTATGGCTATGTTGAAGTTATGTTGAACATAGGGAAGACTCTCATCCCATGTGTGGGGATGCTTGGAATTGTATAGGCACATGATATGAATGATCATCTGGTTGACGACCTCGGTTTGGAAATTTGTCTGAGGGTGGAAGGCAGTAGACTTGGTGAGTTTGGTGTCCAATAGTGACCAGAAGCTCAACCAGAATGTGCTAAGGAACCGGTTGTCCCAATCTGAGAATATGGTTTGTGGTATCCAAAAATGTACCCACACTCGTCTGAAGAAGATCTTGGAAGTGGACTGTGTTGTGATGCTCTTCTTTTAGGTAGTCATAAACGTCATTTTAGAAAAATGATCAACCACCACAAAAACACATTCATTTCCATGATTGGTTGATGGAAGGCTGGACATGTCGTCCATCGAGATGGATTCCCAGGGCCTTTCAGGAGTAGACAAAGGAGTGTACATGCCTTCTTTCTTAATGGCTAGTTTGGCAATGGTGCAAGAAGTGTAGGATCTAATATACTTGTTGACATCCTATCGAAGTTTTGTCCAATAGAGATGTTGTTGCAACACTACCACTATCTTTTCTATGCCGAAGTGTCCTGCCAGAGGCTGCCACCCAACTGTAGTGGGCTTCCCAAATCATCTTTTCTCGCTCACTTGATGGAATGTAGAGATGACCCAATTGGCACAATAACCCATCTTGAAGATGGAAATCAATGAAAATTGTGTTTGCGCCCAACATATGGTAGGTGGTGGCGAAGTCAGAATCTCTCTCATAGTGTTGGGGCTATCTAGAGGTCTCGTGGTTGCAGGAGTTTATCACCCTGGTGAGTGATGCAACTGGTGGGTGGCTGAGGAAATCAATAACATGGTTGGTGCTTCCTGTCTTATACTTGATGTTGATATTGAACTGCAACAAGTATGAGGATCACTTCTGATGGTGGTCATTCTATAATTTTCCCTGTGTCTGCATGAATTGTATTGACTTATGATTAGTGTGGACGACTATCTCCTTCCCGAGAATGTAATACCTCCATTGGCAGCAAACTTCCACAGTGGAGTACATATCTTTGTCGTAAGTAGGGTACTTACAGACGACATCTTATAATGTCTCACTATAATAGGCCATGGGGTGCCTATGTTGAGTGAGAACTGTGTCCATAACATAGTCTGAAGCATCTATATCGATTTCCAAGGGTTGTTGCAGGTTAGGTAATGAGAGCACTGGGGCTGAGCACAGGTGTTGCTTCAAATCATCGAACGCTTGATGTTGTGACAGGCCCCACATGAACCTTTCCTTACCACCACCCCTGGTTACTTTGTCAAGGGACCATGCAATATGGGATAATCCAAACACGAACCTGTGATAGAAATTGGCAAGGCCTAAAAATATCTGAAGCTCAGTGAGTGTGGTTGGAGTTGTCCAGTCACGAATGACCTGGATCTTGGATGGATCCATATTCACCCCATGCTCATCAAAAATGTATCCTAGGTAATGGACCATGTCCATTCCAAAGGAGCATTGTTTCGAATTTGCATATAGCTTGTGTTGTCGTAGAGTGTGCAGAACCTATTGAATATGTTGTAGGTGTTCCACCCAATTCTTTTTGTAAATGAGAATTTCATCCAGATACACAACCACAAATGAATTGGTGAAAGGCCACAAAATATTGTCCATCATCTTCATGAAATTTGTTGGGGAATTTGTTAAACCAAAGGGCATGACCAACCATTCAAAAAGACCTTCTTTGGACTTGAAGGCAGTTTTCCATACATTTGTCTTCTCTATTGGGACCTGATGGTAGCCAGACTTCATATCAATCTTACTGAAGTATTTTTCCCCCTCGAGCTGGTCAAGGAGATCATCAATTCAGGTAATCTAGTACCGGTTATTGACTGTGATTTTATTTAGGGCCTGATAATTGATGCAGATTCACTAGGTCCTGTCTTTCTTCTACACAAGCACGATTGGGCTTCCACACGGTGATGAGTGGGGTTATATGTACCCCTTTTGATGAAGTTCTTGGATCTAACGCTCGATCTCCTTGTTTTCTAATAGAGAGCAGCGATAGACTTTCCCATTGGGTAGCGGTGTGTCATGGTTGAAATCGATTGAATGCTTGACCTGGTAGTGTAGAGGTACCCTAGTGGGTGAGTAGAAGATGTATTTGTATTCTTCCACAACCTTATCCAATTTATTCTTCTGCGTGGAGAGATAGTTCATGGAGGCCATGGATGTGGTGGAAACCTTCCACTGACTTTGAGAGAGAATCACGAAGAAGAAAAACTTTCCGGTCTGGGAGATGACCTTCATGCATTACTTGGAAGAGATCAAGGAAATGGTAGTAGGTGGGACTACCTCAGGTATCCTGTACAATTTCTTGTCCAGAGTAATAATAACATTGTGAGGCCTAGACTCAAATACAACATGCCATTTCCATAAATAAGGTTGGCCTAAAATAACATCACAAACTTCAATGGGAGTGACATCACACAATACCTTATCTTTGAAGGGCATCATGCCATAGGACAGGCGCCATTGTTGGTTGACGCGAAGATAGCTTCCTTGGCGAAGCCATACGATGGTGTATGTATGCGGGTGTAGTGTTTTTAGTAGGGCCAATCACTTGATGAACACCACTGAGATGAGGTTATTCTAGCTACCACTATCAAATATGAATTTAAATGGATTACCCTTCACCCAAATCTGTCAATGAAAAAGGTGCCCCCCTTCCTTTGGCTTGTCAAGTTTACTGGGCTAGATCTTGGTGGTAGAAACAATGCCACTGGGTTCCGTGTTAATAATCTATCTCATCTTTTCTGGTTCTGACTCTGATTCAGAACCCGCATATGATTCATAGGCTTTCACCTCAACCACTAATGACTACGTTGAGAAGCAGTCAACACTGTTATGCTAGGGTCTCTTATGGAAGTCGCATCACTTCTCGGTGTATTTCTTCGTCTTTCCATTGTCCTTCTTTTTTTATGGCTTAGAATAGTTGTATTGAGGTTGTCTATCTTTTCTTTTCCCTTTTTTATGCGTGTTTGGGCTTCCTTTTCCCTGCTTATGTTGTTAGGGGTTCCTAGACCCAAACTAACGTGTCTTTTGTTTAAGCTTCTACTCGATTTGGACAACATATCGATAGGTCATGCCCAAGGATGAGATGTCTATAAAATACATTTATGTCTTAATGTATCTATGTGTACTTACGTGGTATTTGAGCACTAGATTTCACTTAGAATATTTGATATCGATCTTGGTGCGCAATGTATGGAAGATATTTGTGAACTATGGCACTGTTTGGTCCCTTTCCTACCGTAGTGTAGTCCATCTTGTATACAGGTCATCATAACTTCCAACAAGGTAGTAGTATTCCTTAATAACATCCTTGAAGGACTCCCACATGAGTGTGACTCTAAATAATGAGGGTTCCTCTATTTCATTTTTCTCACAGGAAGTCTCCCACCAATCTTTGACATGGGGGATGGCTTTGAGGAGTGCAAATGTAATATTTTCTCTATTGGAAAAGTTATGGACAACAAAATATCACTCTAGCAGATTCAACCATTTGTCTATAGCATATGCGTCTACCTGACCTTAAAATATAGGAATATAAAATTTGATTTATACCTTTAAGGAGGCGGTTTCCCTGATCGAGGAAGATGCGTCGTCTGTTGGTAGTCGTCGAAGGATTTGCACAAAACTATACATCATCTCATTCCTCTGTTGCGTGAGGGATTCCTCGAGCAACATTTTGAAAGGATCTATAGTCCCATTGTATTTATTTTCTCCTGCCATGGAAGGTCTCTTAGGCATGTGAAAGATCTTTTCCTAGAGAGAAACAAGCTCAAGACCCAACTCTTTGTACCCTGACCTTGTCGGGGACATGCACTAAAAATGACAAGGAGCAGACCTCTTTGATACCACTGATCCGGATTTTAGGAGCATAATGAAATGAATACATATCTATATTATTAACACATATATACAATGAAAAATAATATAGGGACGGTAAAACTTGGCTTCTATTAAATAAGAAATATGTTGAAACTGTAAAATGTAGACTGAAACAAGCTTTCTAGAATTTTCACGGGTTATCTCTAAGAAGCGATGTGACGGTTGTGCTCATTCGCAAGAACATGAGTACAATGAGGCTCCAAAGAAATTTTTACATCAAACATGAATTCCAAAACCCTAGACATCCAAAAACCCAACCTTAGGAGATGAAGCACCAAAATTCATGTGGGCCCCGTTGGGGTAAGTTGGTACATCAACTTCCCGGGGTTGTAACTTTTGCATATGATATATGTTTTAGGCACATGATAGCCCATTGGAAAGGTATATAACATTATGCTGTCAAACTTTATTTTAAATTGAAATGTGAGTGTGGCGGGCCCAAAAAACATTGTTTAGGGCCTGAAAACAACCTTGGAAGTTTAGGACTCGAAAAACTAGAAAAAAACTACAAAGATGAAAACTGAAACTGCCAAGATGACATCTTCATTGCGTTGAGTTCTCCCCTTCATATGAGGAAACTTATGCTGAATTTGGCCCCGCGTGAGCCACTTGCCTTGGTGCAGGAGTTCCCTGCTTTGACAACACGATAAAGATGACACTTTTGTTGGTGGGTGCCCTTGACCCGTGTGTCCATGATATGATTAGTGGATTCTTGTTTCGTTCAGTTAGGGCTGAGCTATGTCAATGTAAACTATTCTACTACCTATGAGGTGTCCAATAATGGTGGAAAGTATGGCCGAAGGAGGTCCACATTAAACATTGGGTGAAATCCAAGGAATTGAGGAATGTTGAGCTCAAAATCATTGTCACCCACAACCTTGGTGATGGTATAAGGTCCATAGCGTAGTGAACGAAGCTCCCAATGGGGTCTTGTAAGGCGCTCTTTCTGTAAGTGCAACCAAACTTTATCTCCCATCTGAAACTTGTGTGGCACCTAGTGTTGATCATGGCGTTGCTTGTACTTGGATTTAGACCTCTGCAAAATATCCTGAACCTGTTGGTAGATGTGTTGGATCTTCTCAATGAACTGGGTAGATTTGTTGGCTTCAATTTGAGCATGAGACAATTCTGCCTGGGTGGTTGGAAGGGGTAGTGCAACATCCATGGGACCTAATGGTTGAAATCTCAATGCCACTTGAAAGGGGTTGTGGCTAGTTGAGCTATGTATGGAGCTATTTTATTTGTGCTAAACATAGGGAAGACTCTCATCCCATGTGCAAGGATGCTTGGAATTGTACATATGTAGTATATGCACGATCATCTGGTTGACGACCTTATTTTGGCCATCTGTCTGGGGGTGGAAGGCAGCAGACTTGGTGAGATTGGAGTCCAACAGTGACCATAGGCTTGACCAGAATGTGTTGAGGAACTGACTGTCCCTATCTGAGATGATGGCTTGTGGTATCCCAAAATGTACCCACCCTCATTCGAAGAAGAACTTGGTAGTGGCCTCTATTATGATGCTCTTCTTGCAAGTAGTGATAAACATCATTTTAGAAAAACGATCAACCACCACAAAAAAACAGTCATTTCCCCGCTTGGTTGATGGAAGGCATGACATGTAGTCCATCGATATGGATTCCCAGGGCCTTTTAGGAGTAGGCTTAGGGGTGTACATGCATTTTTTCTTAATGGTTGATTTGGAAATGGTGCAGGAACTGCAGGATCTAATATACTTGTTGACATCCTATCGAAGTTTCAGACAATAGAAATGTTGATGCAACACTACCACTATATTTTATGTGTCAATGTGTCCTACCACCCAACTGTATTGGGCTTCAAAAATCATCTTCGCTTTCTCGCTTGATGGAACGTAGAGATGGAAGCGAAGTCAGAACCTCTCTCATATATTTGGGGCCATATAAAGGTCTCGTGGCCACAAGAGTTTAGCACCATGTTGAGTGATGCAACTGGGGGGAAGCTGAGGAAATCATCGACGCATTTGGTGCTTCCTGTCTTATACTTGATTATGATATGGAACTGCTGCAAGTATGTGGACCACTTATGATGGCGGTCATTCTGCAATTTTCCCTATGTCTACATGAACAACAACAACTTATGATCATTGTGGATGATTGTCTCCTTCCCAAGAATGTAATTCCTCCATTTTCGGTAGGGTTTCTCAATGGAGTACATATATTTTTCATAAGTAGGGTACTTACATATGACATCTGATAGTGTCTCACTATGATAGGCCACAAGGTGTCCGTGTTGAGTGAGAACTATGCCCACAACATAGTCTCAAGCATATGTCTCGATCTCAAAGGGTTATTGCAGGTCGGGTAATTAGAGCACTGTGGCTGAGCACAAGAGTTGCTTCAAATATTATAATTCTTTCTGTTGTGACAGGACCCACATGAAATTTTCCGTACCACCACCCCTGGTTACTTAGCTGAGGGACAATGAAATATTGGAGAATCCCAATATGAACCTGCAATAGAAATTGACAAGGCCTAAAATGCTTCAAAGCTCAGTGAGTGTGGTTGGGGTTGTCCAGTCACAAATGACTTGGGTCTTGGATGGATCCACATGCACCCCATGCTCATCAACAATCTAGCCTAGATATTGGACCCTATCCATGCCGAAAGAGAATTTTTTCAAATTTTCATATAGCTTGTGTTGCCGCAGAGTGTGCAGAACCTGCTTAATATGATGTAGGTGTTCTGCCCAATTCTTGGTATAGATGAGGATGTCATCCATATACACCACCACAAAATAATTTATGAAAGGTCGCAAAATATCGTCCATCATCCTCATGAAAGTTGTTGGGGCATTCATTAAACCAAAGGGCATGGCCAACCATTCAAAAAGACCTTCTTTTGAATTGAAGGCAGTTTTCCATACATCTGTCTGCTTTATTGGGACCTTATGGTAGCAAGAATTTAGATCAATATTATTGAAGTATTTTTCCCCCTTGAGTTGGTCAAGGAGATCATCAATTCAGGGAATCGGGTACCGATTCATGACTATGATTTTAATTAGAGTCTGGTAATCGATGCAGAGTCGGTAGGTCCCGAATTTGTTTTGCACAAGCATGATTGGGTTTCCACACAGTGATGCACTGGGTCGGATGTGCCCATTAAGGTGCATTTCTTGGATCTGATGCTTGATCTCCTCGTTTTCTAAAAGAGAGTGATGATATACTTTCTCATTGGGTAGTGGGGGGTGACATCGATTAAATGCTTGACCTGACAATGTAGAGGTGCCCCAGTGGGTGAGTAGAATATGTCTTTGTATTCTTCCATGACCTTATCCACTTGCTTCTGATGTGTGGAGATATCGACAACAGAGGCCATGGATGTGGTGGCAACCTTCCACTCACTTTGAGAGAGAATCACAAAGAATACAAACTTCTAAGTCTGAGAGATGACTTTCCTGCATGGCTTGGAAAAGATTAAGGAAATGGAAGTAGGTGAGAATACCTAGGGTATCCTATACAATTTACTATCCAGAGTAATAATAACACTACGAGGCCTAGAGTCATATAGAACATGATGTTTCCATACATAAGGTTGGCCCAGAAGAAAATCAAAAACTTCAATGGGAGCGACATCACACAATACCTCATCTTTTAAGGGCTTGATGTTGTAGGACAAGAGACATTGTTGGCTGACGCGAAGATCACTTCTTTGGCAGAGCCATCTGATGGTGTATAGTTGCGGGTGCGGCATTGTCGGTAGGGCCAACCACTTGAATAAATCCATTGAGATGAGGTTCTTATGGCTACTTCTATCAACGATGAAGTCCAACATAGTACCCTTCACCCACATATGTGAATGAAAGAGGTGATCGCCTTCCTCTGGCTCGTTAGGTTCATTGGGATGGATCTTGGTGGTAGAAACAATGGCACTGGATTCCATGTAAATAATCGGTCTCCCCTTTTCTAGTTATGAATCTGAGTTGGAACCCGCATCTGATTCGTAGGATTTCACCTTATCCACCAATTATTTATTTGAGCGACAGTCAACAATGTTATGCAAGGGGATCTTATGGAAGTCGCACCACTTCCCAATGTTTTTCTTCATCTTTCATTGTCCTTCTTTGTTTGCATCTTAGATTGGTTTTCCTAAGGCTGTCTATCTTTTATCTTCCCTTTGTTCTGTGGGTTGGGGTTTCCTTTTCCCTATTTCTGTTGTGAGAGGTTCCTAGACCCAAAATGTCACGTCTTTTTGTTTAAGCTTCTTCTTAATTTTGACAGCATATCGATAGTTCGCGCCCAAGGACGAGATGTCAAGAAACTCCATTTCTTTCTGGATGTATCTATGTATACTCCCAGGATATTTGAGTACCATATGTCACTGATAATATTCGATACTTAGCTTGGTGCGCAAGGTATGGAAGATATTTGTGAACTTTGGCACTGTTTGGTCCATTTCCTACTGTAGTGTGGTCCATCTTGTATACAGGTCATCATAACTTCCAACAAATTAGTATTTTTCCTTAATAGCATCCATGAAGGACTCCCAGGTGAGTGTGACTATAAATAATGAGGGTTTATCTTTTGAATTTTTATCACAAAAAGTCTCCCACCAATCTTTGACATGGGGGACGACTTTGAGGAGCACAAATGTAATATTTTCTCTATTGGAAAAGTTATGGACAAAAAAATACCCTTCTAGGAGATTCAAGCATTTGTCTACAACATCTACATCTATATGACCTTAAAATATAGGAATATAAAATTTGATATGTACCTTGAAGGGGGTGTCTCCTCCACTCAAGAAATATGTCTCGTCTGTTGGTAGTCGCCGAAGGATTTGCACAAAACTATCCATCATCTCGTTCCTCTGTTGTGCGAGGGATTCCTCGAGAAACAATTTGAAAAGATATCCTGGCCCGTCATATTTCTTTTCTCCTTCCATGAAAGGTTTCTTGCGCATGCAATAGCTCTTTTCCTCAATAGAAACAATCTTGATACCCATCTCTTTATACCTTGACCTCCTCGGAGACATGCATTAAGAACGACAAGGAGTAGACCTCTCTGATACCACTGATCCATATTTTATGAGCAGATCGAAATGAATAGATATATATATCATTAACACAAATATATAATGAAAAATAACAAAGATACAGTAAAACTTGGCTTCTATTAAATAAGAAATTTGTTGAAACTGTAAAATTCAGACTTAAACAAGATTGCTAGAATGGTGGTGAATTATCTTTGAGAAGAGATGTGACGGCTACACTCATTCGCAAGAACATGAGTATAATGAGGCTCCAAAGGAATTTTTACATCAAACATGAATTCCAAAACCCTAGACATCAAAAAACCTAACCCTAGGAGATGAAGCGCCAAAATTCATGTGGGCCCCGTTGGGGTAAGTTGGTACATCAACTTCTCGAGGTTGTAACTTTTGCATAGGATCTCCGATTTAGGTGCACTATAGCTCGTTGGAAAGGTATATCCGAGGAATACACATTATTACATCACTTTGACTTTAACAATTATGTGACTGTGGCGGGCCCAAAAAACACTGTTTAGGGTCTCAAAACGGCCCCAGAAGTTTAGGACTCGAAAAGATAGAAAAAAACTACAAAGATGAAATATGAAACTTCCAAGATGACATTTGCATGTGAGCCATATGGAATAGGTGGGTGGACGCTGATATCCATCAAGATCAATCCTCCCCCCTTAGGAAGTAATGGTCTCCATTGTGTCGAGTTCCCCTATCAGATAAGGAAATTTCTGTTGAATTTGGCCTCGGGTGAGCCACTTGCCTTGGTGCAGGTGTTGCCCTGCTTTGACAACATAATAAAGCTGAAAATTTTGTTGGTGGGTTATCTTGACCTATGTTTCCATGATATGATCAGTGGATGCCTATTCCATGCAGTCAGAATTGAGCTATGTCAGTGTCAAATTTTTTGCTACCTCTGAGGTGTCCAATAATGGTGGAAAGTATGGTCAAAGGAAGTCCACATTAAACACTAGCTGGAAGCCAAGGAAGGGGGGAATGTTGAGCTCAAAATAATTATAACCCACAACCATGGTGTTGGTATAAGTTCCATAACAGAGTGGACAAATCTTTCAATGGTGTCCTGTAAGACGTTCTTTTTGCTAGTGCAACCAAACTTTATCTCCCACCCGAAACTTGTGTGGAACCCGGTGTTGATCATGGCGTTGCTTGTACTTGGCATTGGAATTCTACAAAATATCCTGAACCTGTTGGTGGATGTGCTAGTTCCACTTAATGAACCGAGTAACTTTTTCAACTTCGATTTGAGCATGAGACGAGTCTTCCTGGGTGGCCGCAAGGGGTAGTGCAACATCCATGGGACCCAATGATTGAAATCCCAACCCCACATGAAAGGGGTTATGACTAGTTGAGTTATGTATAGCTTTATTGTAGTTGTGATGAACATAGGAATACAACCATTTCTCACATTCATCCCACTTTCCATCTATGTGCTTACATAGATATGAAGCATCTCTCAAACAGTTACATAAATGTAATTTGCACCTAACCAATTCTATTTTTAATTGATTTTTTTCAACTAAACTCAAAATAATAGGAGCTAAGAATGTACTCATATCCAAAATCTGGGAAATTGGTTGGCACTGTTTCAACAATTTTCCTAGTATTTTGTTCTCTTGAATTTATAACACCCTGTTAATTTAATTTAATTTTAGTTAAATTACGTCAATTAATTAATTATTGAGTGAATGAAATTTTATATTTATCTTTTAAATTCACTAATGCACAATCAAAAGAATTAATATTTTATTGCTTTGGGGTAGGTAGGGAATGAATGGGAATGGATAAGGGAGGTTGGAAGATTTATGAAGGGGGGAAGTAGCTGGAGGGGGGATAAGTAAGGGGGTTGGGTGCCTTGGGAAGGGGATTCATGAAGGGAGAGAAAGGAGAGATATCAAGAGGAAATGGTGGAGAAATTTGGGTGGGCTTACTAGTGGTATGGAGTTGCTCGGATTTTGAGCTCTGGGGCTAGGAAATCATATTCTGAGCTAGGGAGTAGAAGCGAGCTGGCTGGGAGGAAAACACTCTGTTTTCAAGAAGTTTCAAGCTCTTGGTAGTAGACAATCAAAATTTGGTAGCAGACAGTCACCTCAAGGGACAACATCTCCAATAGGTATTTTTCTATTTTAATGTTTTTCTTGAACCAAATTATGAATATTGAAATTATTTGGTAAGATGTGAAATTTGAAAATTAAATTGCTAGAAATTACCGCCATGGAAATCACTCTTAAGCTGCCATGGAAATTACCGTTAAAGATTTACATTTGGTGCAAAATACAAATTTATTTTTATTTTGCTATGAAGCCCCCCCCCTCAAAAAGAAAAATGCAAGGGAACACAGAAGATGAAGGAAGGAATGAATGGCAAGAAGGAAATCCTGCACTCTATCCAACCTCTATCCACCTACAAGAAAGAAAGAAACACACACAAAAAAAGTTTAAATAACCCCAACGGGAATCGATTCCAAGTAAATATTATCGTAAGCACACGCAAAGCCGTAACTAGGGTATCGATCTAGTCCTTTGCTTGAAATTTTCCCAACCAGTAGTCACGACCTCAAATAATAGTATATGAGACCCTACTAGGTTAATATGGAACACTACAATGATAAAACACCCTTGTAAAAATAGAAGTGTTAAACAACAAACCAAGCAAACCATATAAGTAATGCAAATAGCTTATTCGTGATTGTGAAGGCGTGTTTCTACAACAATAATAAAATTAACAACATTTAACCAAAATTATAAAACAAACAAAAGACAAGAAACCCATGAAGTGGCCAACAAAAAAAAATATCCTAATGTACTAACTTAGCTTACAGGTTCTGATGATCTGGCCTTTGGTAAGCTACTATCAAAAAACACCCATACATTAAGGATGTTGTTAGCAAAACTTCCATGGTTAATCTCTGTCTCCCATAAATCAGATAAGCAATTTAAAGGGATTACCTGGGATTATGAAGGCATTGGAAGAGATGATGGATGAAGAACAAACAATAAAAGAAAAGAAGCATTCCATTATGGGAGCAATGGAGAACTCATAAGCTATTCCACATCTTGTTACAAAGGATTCAGAACTATTAAACTTGAGAATGAATTCATTCTCATCTATTATAATGAGAGAGATTTTTCTTGCTTAAATGGTGAGGAGAATCAGTGAGTACACGCCCTCCTCCCCTTGCTAGGATTCTTTCTCTACACTTCTCAAAATGTTGCAGTATGATGGTGTTGTAGGGTTCAAGCCTTATTCAAAAAACTGAATATCCTGCAACCTATCATCAAATATACACTGAGGTTGTTGATGTCAGAAGGGTGGAAACATTGGTGTTATTGATGAAAAGTAGAACTAATCGATGGAGACCTTACCTTTCGTGTTGAACCCTTGGTGTGGACCGCAGTAGGAGTCGTAGGTTCACTTCTTATCCAACTTCATGGTGTATGCCTCACTGAGAGCATTGAGGAGATCTTCATCTGACTTTAAGATGATGGAGGCGTTCACTCTGGGGAACACTTCGTCATCCTCGAAGATGACGATGTGAGGAAATCCGACGTTGTTCTTGAAGATGATAGGCTCCTCGGGGAAACTAGGAATTATTTGGAAAAGAAGGTCAACTCTCCTCAATTTCTCCCCATCAAGACTTCCGACATGTTCGCTTTTTCGACTGCTGCACCCATCAGAACGCTCACACTCATCATGCCTGCCACTAGGGCCCTCCACATGTCCATATTAGTTGAATAGAGACAACAATCTCGACCAAACTACCTAGTTAGAGAAACCACTTCCATAGAGGAAGATCTACTCCTCTGAGTAATTTAAAGGATCCAAGAAAATGGACAGAGATGTCCATGCACCGGTGCTCACTTTCAACGAGAACATTGGGGTGTATGGAGAGGTTTTTACCTGCAAACTGAAGGGCCAAGGATCTAGGTCATTAACCACAGATTCAAGGTCGTACCCTTGAACCTTCGGCCCACAATTGCAAAGGAAGAAATGGTGGAGGCAGAGTGAAGTGAGAAGCTTAAGTGTAGGGTTAGGGTTTGAGTGATGTTTCATTCTTTTATTATTATTATTATTATTTTGATGTGAGGGAGCTGGAGGCACGTGGGTCTCATGCGAGGTCCCACGATGCCTAGCGGTGTTTGATTTTTTTTTTTAACCAAAAAAGATTTATTACTTTAATTTTTTTTTTATATATATTTATTTAAAAAAAAAAATTGTTATTTTAATTTTTTATTATTTTTTATATTTTGTTATATTAATTAAATTTTTAATTGTTGTGAAATTTTAATTAGAAATACCCTATTAAAAGAAAAAGAGAAGAGAATTATAATAATTAAATGTAAATTAAATAATAGATGAAGATGATGATTAATGTCCACTAAGACCTAATTGGTCTATCGAACCTTAAGACGCTAAGTGATTACTTGTGATTCTTTAGAATTTTATTTCTGTGCTCGAAAAGCATTACGAGAAGCTTTCGAAGATCACCATATTTTTGTTGAGTTAAGAGGTTAGGAAGGTTGGTAGTGTGATCAATATTTTGAAAATGAGATTTAATATGGGTATAGGCAGGACAATCTAAGAGAAAGTGCTCTTCAT
>ML844932.1:37301-62061 GCA_009831015.1 Picea engelmannii | reverse complement strand
TTATTCATTTCCTCTTTGATGGGTTTGATATCCAATTTGTTTTCCATATTACTGAGGGTCAAATTGTTGGTTAGTTTTTCTTCTAGCTCTTTAATCCTATCTCTCAAGTTGTGATTTTCTTCCACCCCTCCTTCTTGGGTTGATTGTTTATGTTTTTTCATTTCTTGAATTATATCCTTCATTGTCTGCAATTCACTCTTGAACCCTAAGAATCTATCCTCTATTTGAGTTTGAATGGTATCTTTAATTTTTTTTTATCAATCATTGCCTCTAACTCTATTTGGAGTTTTACGTCTCTTTATTCACTCCTTTTTTCTAATGTTTCAAACTCTATTTGGATTTTGGCATCTCTCTCTTCTCTTCTTTTTTCTACTGATTCCATATATGTGGGGTTATATAAGGTCTTTGTAAAATATAATATATTATTATTTCTCAAACTCCTTACTTTAAGTTTAAAAATACCTATATATAATATTAGATAATATATATATTTATTTAGATACCATACATATTAAATAAATGTGTTGATTAATTAAAGCAATGCTAAT
Source organism: Picea engelmannii (assembly GCA_009831015.1). Classification (NCBI taxonomy): domain Eukaryota; kingdom Viridiplantae; phylum Streptophyta; class Pinopsida; order Pinales; family Pinaceae; genus Picea; species Picea engelmannii. Next base: position 61,513 of record ML844932.1, on the reverse strand, counting down.
TGATGTAATGGTTAGATTAGCATTGGAATTTGATAACTCTAATTCTTGATTAATTGATGAGAGAGGGGAAGGGATTTACGAGTAATTATAATAGACTAATTACATAAAAATTAATCTCTATAAGAGTATAAAGTGTTATAGGGAAGGGTTAGACATTGATTAAAGAAGTTGATTGGAGTAATGGGAGAGTATACCAAAGTGCTAGTGAAACTAGCAAGGTAAGAGAGATAGTAGGATACCTACCAAGATACCAAGCTTAGATTTTTTAACTCTAACCTAAGCCACTTACCTTATGGGAGTAATGTATGTTTATAGACAAGTATAAATAAACTTACACCTAACCCCATGTTGCAAGTATAAGTTTAATTAAAATGTTGAAGGCCTTAAACCCTTTTCTAATAAGAATTTGGCTAGAAACAGATTTATTTATTCAACATGGCTAGGACTCAGGGAAATCGAGGTCAGGGGGCATCATCGAAAGGACCATCAATGCCAACAACACCACCACCATTGCCCGAGCTATCTCTCATTTTGCGCTCCTTAGAGGCTATTAATGAGACATTAAAGGGACATCAGTCATCGGATGTCAAAGTGGAACCCCCACCATATGGAATGGGTAACCTTGAAGCATCGAGGGACTCAGAGGGAAGGCCTCCACCAGGGGACATCACCAGAGAACTACAAAAAATCAAAATCCTAGAGTTTTTTAGAGGACATGCAAGTGAACGTGTTGAGGCATGGTTGGAAGGGATGACGATATGTTTTTCCTTGAGAGACTATGCTTCCATGTCAAAAGTGAAGATAGTGATCTTTCAGTTGAGGGACAATGCCTTGAACTGGTGGGGTAATATGGAGAGGTAGTTGCACCTTACCCCAGACACCATCTCATGGGATATTTTTAAGGAAAGGTTCTAGAGGAAACGTTTTCCTTCTTACTATGAGGAACAACAGGTAGGAGAATTTAATTCTCTAGTTCAGGGAAATGGGAATGTGGAGGAGTACGGAATCAAGTTCATGGAGTTAGTAAAATATGTCTCATACATGGATATCGATCAACAACAAGCAGAATGTTTTGTTTACAGTTTAAACCCTAAGATAAGGGCCATGGTGAATATGTGGAAACCATCATCAGTAGCTGAAGCATTTGAAAATGCTCATTACATAGAGGAGCATATGAGCTTAAATGGAGGTATAAGATCAACCATTCCACAACATCCTGGATTCATGGGGAAGGCCCCTATGGCCTTCTCTAGGGGAGGAAGCTCTATGCCACCTCCTTATGGAAATAAATTCACACCTCGAGAGGTTGCAACAGATATTTCAATGGAAACAAGTACAACATCCCACTCATCACCAGCAATGTAGGAAGATCCACAACCTTCTCAGGGAGAAGCTAGCAAGAGTAGAGGTTCCAAGGGAAGGAACTCATTTCAGAGGCCTTCATAGGGAAATGTACAGGTTCCACCCTTTGTTACTTGTTGGGGGTGCGTAGGACCTCATTACCAACATGGCTTCCTAGATATATGAATGAGCTTCGTGCATAGAGCGGGAAAGGACCTGATGGGAAGGGAAGGTAGTAGCCACCATATTTATGCAATAGTTAATCACTCGGAAGAACATCAATCCATGGTGGTGGAGTCGTTAGGTACACTAAATAATTTCAATGTTAAAATTTTGTTTTATTCTGGTGCTACAGATAGTTTCATTTTACCTTGTGCATTAGAAAATTGTGGGTTGGAAACCTATGAACACGATGAATTTAAACAAGGCGAGATGGATCTGGGGGAAAAACAAGCGGTAGGACCTAGCGTCAATAATTTTCTTGTAGACTTGGGAGTGTTTACTACTAGGATGAAGGTGTATGCCACTGCCCTAGGGACTTATGATTTAATCATCGGGATGGACTAGTTAGAATCCCATCGAACTACAGTAGATTGTTTCACGAAGAGGGTGCTTTGTGTTGACGATGAAGGGAGTTCAGTAGAGATCCGTGGTATATGGAGGAATGTGTCTCTACACTTTATTTCGACAATGAAGGTTAAACATTTCATGAGGCAAGGTTGTCGATTATATAAAGTGGAAGAAATCAATGAAGGGAAAGGACCCTCTATGGATTAGTACCCAATTTTGTCGAAATTTAAGGATGTTTTTCTGAAAGAGTTGCCAGGGTTGCCTTCTGAGAGGGAGCTTGATTTTACCATTGAGCTAAAACCTAGTGTGGATCCAATTTCCAAGACACAGTATAGGATGACGGTGCCAGAACTTTGTGAGTTGCAGATGCAGTTGAATGAACTACTTGACTTAGGGATAATAAGGCCCAGTGTCTTACCTTGGGGTGCACCAGTAATACTTGTCAAGAAGAAGGATGATTCCTTATGAATGTGTATAAATTACAGGGAATTGAACTGTGATACGGTGAAGAATAGGTACCCAATGCCATGGATAGATGATCTCTTTGATAAGATGAAATGAACAACGATTTTCTCAAAAATTGATCTGCGATCAGGGTATCAGTAGTTAAGGATTAAGGAAGGTGATATTTCTAAAAATGCCTTTCGAACTCAGTTTGGGCATTATGAGTTCATTGTAGTTCCTTTTGGTTTGACCAATGCACCAACATTATTCATGAGCCTCATGAATGGTGTATTCCGAAAGTACTTAGACTGCTTTGTACAAGTCTTTCTTGATGATATGCTCATCTATTCCAAGAACGAAAGTGAACATGAGGAACACTTGTGCGGGGTGTTTTCATTCCTTGGAGAGAACAAGTTGTATGGAAAGTTGTCAAAGTGCTCCTTCTTCTAGAAAGAGATTCACTATTAGGTCATATCATTTCAGGTGAAGGAATTTCGGTGGACCCGGGAAAGGTGAAGACCATTATATATTGGCCAATACCGAAAAATGCTCATGAGGTGAGAAGATTCATGGGGCTAGTTGGTTATCATCAAAGGTTTGTGGAAGGGTTCTCAAAGATAACGAAATCCATCACCACCTTACAGCAAAAGGGGGTCAAGTATGAATGGACAGAGGAATGCGATATTGAATTCATCGAGATTAAGAGGTTATTAACTAGTGCACCTATTCTACGAGTGTCGGATATGGAAAAATACTTCACAGTCTGTACAGATGCCTCAAAGAAATGATTGGGGGACGTGATAATGAAATATGGGGGAGTGATAGCATATGCGTCGAAAAAGTTGAAGCAATATGAGGAGATATATGCTACTCATGATTTAGAGTTTGAAGTTGTAATGCTATCTCTGAAACTTTGGAGGCATTATCTAGTGGGGAGAAGCTTTGAGCTCAAAAAAGAGTTCATGAAATCTTAAAGCATCTCTTCACTTAAAGGGATATCAATTCTAGGAAGAAGTGATGGAGTGAGTTTATGAGTGAGTATGATTTTCGAATTTCATACATCAAGGGAAAGGAGAATGTGGTCGTAGATGCCCTGAGCAAGAGACCACGTATCTTCTCCTTGGTGCCGTTAAAAGTTGATATGAGGGAGGGAGTGTTGGGAAAACTTCTTGGAGATAGTTGGTATTTAAAGGTTACTTCAACCCTCCAAAGTGGGAGGCAGTTAGAGCCAAAGTATGAAGGATATAGCATTGAAGAAGATGGATTATTAAGATATTAGGGAAGAATGTACATCCTCAAAGGTGGGGATATTTGAAGCATCATACTCAAGGAAGTTGTTGAGATCAATTCCCGCTTCCAAAATTTCCCTCCCCTTTTCTATTTGCCCAACTTCTTTTCTCCCTTTATTTTCCCTCTTCTATACTTACCCGTTTTCCCCTTTTCTTTTTTTCCCTTCTATTCTCCCTTTATAGTTCTATACTCAGTTATTTTTTCAGAACGGTGGGTTCCCGGGTTAGCGGACTTGCATATCCTCATATCCATCCACACCCTCACATCACGAGTTCGATCGACTGCAGAGCTATCCTATACTTAGTCGATTCTTCAATCGTGGGTTCTCAGGTTGGCAGGGTCGAACTCTCATACCCCATGTTTCGTGATATACATTTTTCATCCAAAATATCCATGATCTACATTTTAACCATTGGACACCTCCCCCAGCTTCTAAGTATCTCATATCTCCTTTGTTAAGTCTGATCAACCGCATTACAACACTTAGTCATTTTTCGACCTTCTGCAGTTGTGGGTTCGTGAGTTCTTGGGTTCACAAAATACTCAAATCCTATTTTCTCTCCCATCCATCCTTGCCACCTTCACATGTTTCCCAATATGCATTTAATATGCTTTAATTATAACAAATCATCATACAGGTTCTGTAAATATTTTCATTAATAAGAGAAGGGATCGAGGATATCTTCTATTAAAACACATTAAACCAGGATTTGCGGAGGATTATATTATCCCTCTCAAGCGTTCATTTTAAACATTATCTAGAGCAAAGGAACATTTTCGTCAACTTATGGCAGCAACTCGACAACAGTTCTGTGGAGATACATTGAACATTTTTGGGTGTGAGGACCATAACTTTCAGTGGTCTAGAGAATATTCTTACTACTCATCCCCTTCTTCCCAGAAGGAATTAATATGGACGTCTGAAATCGCTCGTGTAGGATTCATCCCAGAGTTTTTAAACTGTAAGGAATTGGTCGCATGGTGCACTGAGAGATATATTCCAATCTAGTGGATCATTCAATTGCGAGACCATTCCCCTGTCTCTCTGTCGCCTCAGGTATTTCATAAGATGTTGAGACTTCCCGAGCCAATGCTTAACTTCAAGGATGAAGATTGCAGATAATTCTTAAAGAAGCATGACAATGGGTTGGAACTCTTACCTAATATCCTGGAGAGCCCAACGACCATCCCTAAAGACATCATGATATTGCAGGTTGGCTCATTTAAAAATCCCTTCTGGGAAATTGCTTGGCTTTTCACGAGGGTAATAGGACAAGAAACTACAACCAACATTTCCTGCATGATTCTTTACATTTTATACTTTACGGTCAAGGAAAATTCCATCTTCGATTGGGGTAAGTTGATTTCCATTGAAATATCTTCCCAATTGTCACAATACAAGAAGGAGAAAAAATTATTTTTGTCCTCTTATTTGATTTTCGCTATAGCACATTGTTGTTAGTTTCTGAGATTATATGTGTGTAAGAAGGTAAAATATGAATTCTACTTGATAACCTTCTGGTATCAAACAGTATGGAGGCACAAAGCCTCCCAACATTTTTATGAAGTTTTCAATTACTTTGTCTCAGTTTTTAAAGGTTTTTTGTTTGGAAAGGACACCCCTCGGATGTCTGACTAGGTGAGTAAGTTCTTGGATAGGAAGGGGACATTGGAAAAAATGGAGAATTACAATGTCATAAGGATTTTCATTTCCAAGGAAAATTCGTCCTTCCTTCCATGCCACATATCTAACAAAATGTTTGTTACTAAAGTAGTATGGAAGTACAAATAATGGTTTCATTTTCTCCATGAAAAGAGAAAAAATCAATTCAGACCTCTACCTTGGAAATTTGTGGACTTCATATTCATAAATATGAACAAGATTGATGAATTTGCAAGCCACTTCAATAGCTTGAATCTAAGATATGTTGAAAGGATAAAAGGGTTCGACCCTAGCCGAATTTTTGTAGAACATCTACTGGAAATTTGCTTTAGCAATTATTTTATTAATATTGTTTTGAATGAAGACGAAAATAATGACTCGGGAACTCCTTCTTGTGAAACTGGCGACCTAAAAGAAATACTCAACACCAATGAGTCGTACAAACAGAAAGGAAAAGGTCCCGATGAGAAGAGTTCCCAATCCTCAACTGTCACTCCAAAAAGTACAACATATCGGAGCAGTGCTCCAACGACCCACCCAATTAATAAAGTGACCCACATGTCTTCAGGTGGAGGAGGAGATAAGAACCCTCCTTCGGGAAAAATTGAAAGCTCCCATAAACTTCCCTTGAGGAAGAAACAAAAAAATATTATGCAAGAAGAGGAAGAAATTTGATTCGAAAGTGACATCCATGGCTTCTCCCTTGAATATATGGAACTCGAGATTGATATCGAAAAAGTGTTCCCCAACACTGATTAGCTAGGGGACACGACTCACCAAAATCCTCTAATGGAAATAATTGAGAGCGAGACCTTCGATGAAGAAGAGTCTTTTTTATTTCAGAGCGTTGTTTTTTACAGTGAGTCCAAAAATTTAATTATTGAGAAAAGAGATGTAAAGAATAAAAAGGGGAAATCTCGTTCAGAGGTTAACCTATGGAACATGTGGCCTTCCAAAATTTCCCAAATTCACCGAGCAACTGGATATGATGTAGACAATTCTATTGGAGGCCTTGAAGCAAAGAACAACAAGTTAAAGGAAAGATTCAAAGAATTGGAAGAATCTTTAATGCCTCTTCTGATACTAGCTAGTCCTTTAGCAATGATTGGGCCTACCACATCTGCAACTAAACTAAAAGGATCTTCAAGCCTACTCACATCAGCCAAGGGCTATATGGAGAAAAACATTAAGAAAAGAATGGAATTATTTACAGAGGCTTGGGAGATGTCAAACAACATGGTTTCTTTTGGAACGAGGGCACATGCCTTCCATGAATATTTACAGGAAGATATGAAAAATGAAGAAGGTTTTTACCTTGACATGGTCGTACCCTTCAATTTTAAGGTTACCAATATGACAGATTTGAGAAGAAGAGAGGAGGATCTCCCTTCTCTAAACCAGATAAAACAACTGAATGCATACTCAAAGAAAAAGGATAAAAACTTGAATATCTTTGTCCAAGCATGTGACCAAGTTGTATTGAAGAAGGAAGAATTATTCAAGAGGCTAACTGAGATAGACCTAGCTGGGAGAACCAATGAGGTCCAACACCTCAAATTGATTCTCAACTTGTTGTTCCTAACCAATCCTTTGGAGAACAAGTTGATATCTTTAAAGGGTTATCATTTGAAAATTTCTATGGCAATCTTGAGTATAATGAAGATGATGTAGATAGCTAGCTAGTGGATTATTCAGTAAAAAATCAAGATATTGAACAAGCTTTGTGTAATATTTCCATTAATCTAAGGGAATTGGAGGGAAATCTTTTCAATATAAAAATATGGCATGAAATCAATGTGGCACTAATGAGAATCTACATCGAAGAGTGGTTTAAAAAAGATATCAACAAACTGACTGATGAAGGGAAAAAGGAAGTTGATACGGTTCCTATAATCTTCAATGAAAGAAATAAAATGACATCAACAAGAAAGTGACAAGAGAGAGATACCATCATAGTAATTTCAAACTGATCACTTCCTTCTTTCTTTATCAACTCCTTCATCCAGTTACTCCACCTCTTTAAAAAGAAAGGTTAAACCGAAGACTGGTAATTTCCTTTTTCTTCTTACGAGGTCTTGTTGTCTTCCACCACCCACTTTCTTCCTTGTATAAAATTCATTCTTATATATATTTTATTTGTGGTCCGCGGGAGCTCCAATCCTAGTCTTTATGACAAATGCATTTAAATTTCAGACAATATGCAATAAACTATATAATTTTTAGAAATTTCAAGAGAGCTATTTTGCGAAAAATCTTGATTGTACTTTGTAACTCAGTTTTCTGAATATAAAGTATTTGAGGTTGATCTATCATTATATTTATTTGATATTCCCATGTATCACTCTGTCAAAGTTCTCTTATGCATGTGAATCATTTTATTTTATTTTTGTGTGATCATAGATCTTTAGCCCAACTATGATGGATGTGAGGAAATTTTGATTATTTACTTTAAATGTGTGAATGTATGTGGTTCCTAGTCCATTCTCAAGAACTTTCTTTAAAAGAAAATAAAAAAATAAATCCATTTTTTCATCTTTACTTTTTCTTTGATTACCACGACGGACTTTTGTAAAAGTCCCACATTCTGAAGACCTAGAGTCCCACAAAAATCATAACAGAGGAGTACCACCTCTACAAAAATGCAGGGGGATTTGTATCCTCGTGAGGTTTCCATTTGTGTACTAATGGATTCAAGCATTAACATTTTTGGCTACCATACTGGGGACATGAACTGAAAATTCGAAACCTCGTCGAGTGATTGTGAAAGAATATATCACTTTTCCCCAGGGTAATCAGCCCCATTTGGAAATTGGATTGAATAATCAACGAAGCATTTTACACCAGTTGTAAAATCTAGTAATAAAAATATCCTAGACTCGAGAAGAGTTATAAGGGTCCTGGAAGATATTAGTCCAAGAAGAATAAAGAGAAACCCTCAAAAGGTAGAGGAGAGAAGAACGACAAGATCGAATAAATTAAAGGCTAGCTAGAGTAGCACGAGAACAAGGTCGAAATTGAAGCTGGACGAATATAAGGGACCCATTACCAAAAGTAAAAGTAAGCAAATCTCTATTATTAGAAGTGAAAAGTCTAGGCCTGAAGTCTCCCCAGACATGGCAACGAGAGGCGAACAACCCCGAGATGAGCATCATGAGGAGAGACAAGGAGGTGGAAGAGATGGCACAAGAAATCAAGGAATCCTAGGGTTTTAAAATAGAAGGAGGGTAAGAGATTCCCCTCTTAATATTATAGGTGAGAAACATGAGCTCCCTATTCTCCCTAAGGGCACCTTAAAGGAATTTTCTAGAGATGGAGCAATCGATGCAAAGAGGCACATGCACTTATTTCTTGACATCTGTGACTTTCACCGAGTTGAATATAACGACTTCATGGTAAGGTTATTTATGCAAACCTTATCATAAAGATCTTATGAATGGTATAAAACATTTCTCAATAGATCCATTCTCTCATTTAATGACCTTGAAGCTATGTTCCTAACTATGTTTTCCCTTCCAATTTCTTACCATACCCTTCTCACCGACTTCACCTAGATTGGGTTGAAGAAGAACGAAAGGATACGATATTTTAATCTCAAGTTCAACAAGACCTTAAGTATAATTCCAAAAGATAAAATACCAAATGACCCAATCATCCTCGGTTGTTAGAAGAATGCAATGCCCCCGAATGTAAAATATGCCATTATAACACATCCCAAATGGATACTTTGGAGGAAGAAATGACTAAAGATACTGAGATGGAATAAATTATGATTGAAACGGGTGTCAACCCCAATATTACACTGGGAAGAGTACAAACGAAGCTGGGGGGATTAAGTATTGATAATCAAGGAGCTTCCAGCTGAAGAAAAAATAAGGAATACAAGCCTTGAGTGGCTCAGAGTCAAGTGGCGGGAGGAGTATTTTTCAAGGGGACCATACCTGACGTAAAGGTTGACCCTGTGGAAGCACAAGAAACTAAGCAAAGAATTGAAATTTCACAGATGAATAGAACCATCAAGAAAATGCAGAACAAGATAACCAGACTGATAAGGGGAGATAATTACATGCCAAACCCAAGAATTCCAATCCCCGAGCAAAGGAGGAACCCTACCCCCGAAAACAGAGTGATGTTTGAGAATATTGATAACCCACAAGGACCAAGGGTTCCCATAAATCCTACTCCAAATGTGGTTGTTCTGGATGATGTCTATGACGAGCAATTAATTAAGTAAGAAAATTATTACTTAACTGATGAAATCTCTAAAACTGTGTAGATGGACGGATGCGAGATGTCCATGTATATATTTAGAGAGGGAGACAACGATCCTAACTCGCAAGAAAATGTATCCCAGACAAGAGGGCTTGTAAATAGACCAAAGAATAAAGGCAACTCTGACAAGGAAAAACAAAAAAAAAAGGAAAAAGAAAAAAAAATGAAAAAGTGTCAAATGAGAAAGTGACTGATGGAAATGGAACCAAAAGGCAACACCTGACATCAAGCTCCACTCAAATGACATATAATGTCATGGAGGACCTAAGTAAATTGAGGATAACTTTTCCCTTTACGGAAGTGGTGAAGATTCCCCAACAAAGACATAATATTTTGAAGTCATTGGATGATCCATCTGAAAGAGATGAAGTTGTCGTTACCAATCCAAAACAAATCCATAGCCCGACAACTGCCAAGTTGGGAGGTAAAATTCCTCCCTTCTATATCTCAATTGAAAATCATAATGTTGCACTACATAATTGTTTAGTTGACACTGGTGTGACAAAGACTATAATGCCACTTGTGATCATGGAGGAGTTGGGCATTAGTTTCACTAAGTATTATGAAACCGGTGAAAGCATATATGCAATTGATTCTAGAAAAGTGCCAGTGTACAGAGAGATCAAGGATTTTTATGCTTGGATTACAACAGCCCCCGCTATCATTATAATTTTCAATATTATTGTGGTAGACCTTCCTCCATCATATGGAGTTGTGCTGAGAAGAGACTGGACATCCATGATCGGTGGATATATAATGAACGATGGAAGTTGTATGATGTTATCAGGCAAAGACAGAGTGATGATTAAAGTACCCCATGAACCTAGAAAACCCTTCTCTTTCAAGAATAAGGACAATGAATTTATGGAAGATTATATAAATGTCGAGATTGGAAAATATGTTATCCTAGACATGGAGAACAACAAAAGATTAGAGAAAGTTCAAGGCATGGGGAACCAAGATTGTTTGAAGGCTACTGGAGGATGTCATTCAATGGAGCATGTTCTAAATTTGGGAACAAAGTTGGAATTGTTCTTTTGAGTCCAAATAAGACTATGCATCCCCGTGTTGTGAGACTAGAGTTTTCATGCACAAATAATGAGGAAGAATATGAAAATTTGATCCGGGGGATGATCCTTAGATGAGAAATGAAAATAGAACATCTCATTCTAACTGGAGACTCAGAGTTGGTCATCAATCAGGTTACCCAGAGGTATAAAATAAAAAAGGAAAGACTTAAGTTGTATTTCAAAAGAGTTAACGAGTTGATGAAATATTTCAGTGCCTTCAACATTTATTTCATTCCAAGATATAAGAATCACAAGTCCGATTCACTAGCCTTGGCGGCCTCATTATCAAACCTAGATCATGTCCAAAGAAAAACGTCTTTCTAGGTAGAAATATATTTCTGACCATCAGTGCTCGATAACGTTGAGTATTTGCAAGTATTTGAGAATGATGAACAACTGGAATTTTTTTTGTTAAACGATGATGATGAAGAAGACGATAGCTCGTCTTCCATCCCAAAATATTGTATACAAGATGAATATTTATTTACAAAAGATGTTGATGATGAGAATCTCCTTGAATAAGTTTCAATTCGAAAAGTGCAAGAAACGAGAAATGTCAATATTGGAACGGACAAGTCCTCAAAATATGTCAACTTGGGAGTTGATTGCACCACTGAGGTGGTTGATCAATATGTTTCCTTATTCAAATAATATATCGATGTGTTCACTTGGACCTATGATTATTTGAAAGCCTACAATAAAACTATATTCCATCATATTATTCCTTTGAGGGAAGAAGTCAAACCAGTGAAACAAAAACTAAGGATGATGAATCCCAAGCTGAAACCTCTGGTAAAAATTGAATTGGAGAAGTGGAAGAAGGAAGGGATAATTTATCCCATCATACATTCATACTGGCTTTCAAATCGAGTGATTGTAAGAAAAAAGACCGAGAAAATCCAGATGTGTGTTGATTTCAGAGACCTTAACAAAGAAAGCATAAAATATAATTTTCATTTTCCTAACATGGAGTTTCTTCGAAAGAAAGTTACTAGATTGGCCTGCATGTCCATTTTGGATGGTTTCTCTGGATATAACCAGGTCTTGGTGGCTGAGGAAGATAGGGAAAATACAACATTTATCACACCATGGGAGACATATGCATATGCTAGAATTCCCTTTGGTTTGAAGAATGTTGGAGCCATATTCCAAAGGGCCATCGATCATGCGTTCAGCGGGTTGATAAGAAAGTTTATGGAAGACTACAAATATGACTTAACGATGCATTTATAGAAAAGGGAGGATCATATCCATCATTTAAGAAATGTTTTTGAAAGATGTAGATTCTACTACATTTCTCTGAATCCAAAGAAATGTTTTTTCGCTGTGACTCAAGGAAAGTTGTTGGGCCATATTGTATGGAAGGAAGGGATTTACATATATCCTGAAAGAGTTAAAGAAATAAATGATCTCAACCCCTCAACATCCAAGAATGGATTCCAATCATTCTTCGGAAAAATAATTTTTTTGTGAATATTTGTCCCTGACTACGCAAGCATCGTAAAGTCGATCGATTTGTTGCTGAAAAAGGAGCAGAGGTTTGAATGGACAATAGATACTCATGAGGTGTTCAAAAATATCAAAGGAGAAATCACCACTGCTCCTATCCTCATCAGTATGGACTTCCAAAGAGACTTCATTATCTATTCATTTGTTGCAGAGACAGTTGTTGCATCAGTTCTCACTAAGAAAAATAGCAACGGAGAAGAACTCCAATTACTTTTTATGAGAAAAACCCTACATGACTATGAGTTGACGTATTCAGAACTGGATAAGCAAGCCTTGGCTCTCATAAAAAAAGTAGCACACTTTCGGACCTATATATTAAACTCCCATGTTATTTCTTATGTTCCCTCATCACCAGTAAAGATGCTTTTAAATCCATGGATTGAACTTAGAGGAAATAGATTGTCAAAATATTTTTTGATCAAATAAAAACTATGAATAACTTCCAGAAGGGAGAGTTTGTGTTACTTTGGAACAAGGCCAAGGAGAAGCCATCCATGCATACAAATTTCAAAGCACTATGAATCGAACCATATGTCGTTGAGAATATATTGGATTTTAACTCCTATATGCTCCAAGACATGAAGGGAAAACTATTAATGTTGCCTATCAACGGTAAACATTGGAAAGGTTTCTTCTCCTAAGACTTTTTCATTCTCATTGAACATAATTTTTCTTTTTTTTAGTTTGTATATTCTTACTCTGACTCCATATCCCAATGGGCAGAAGCACCTGGTCACGAGAGATTCTAGATTATTGACAAACCACAAGGGGGTTATCATCCCACAGTTGGAGCTTGTTGTTGAGATAAATTTCCGCTTCTAAAATTTCCCTCCCCTTTTCTATTTTCCCAACTTATTTTCTCCCTTTCTTTTCCCTCTTCTATACTTACTCGTTTTCCCCTTTTCCCTTTTTCCCTTCTATTCTCCCTTTATCGTTCTATACTTAGTCATTTTTTTAGAACGACGGGTTCCCAGGTTCTTGGACATGAAGATCTACATCTCCATCCACACCCTCACATCATGAGTCCAACCGACTGCCACGCTATCCTATACTTAGACGATTTTTCAATCCCGGGTTCCCGGGTTGGCCGAGTCGAAATCTCATACCTCATGTTCTGTGATATACATTTTTCATACAAAAGATCCACAATCTACATTTTGACCATTGGAAACCGCTCCCCCCCCCAACTCCTAAGTATCTCATCTCTCCTTTGTTAAGCCTGATCGATCACGTTACAACACTTAGTCATTTTTTCACCTTCTGTAGTCGCAGGTTCCTGGGTTCACAAAATCCTCAAATCATATTTTCTCTCCCGTCTGTCCTCGCCACGTTAACGTGTTTCCAAATATGCATTTAGTATTCTTTAGTGCTAACAACTCATCATGTAGGTTCCATAAATATTGTCATTAATAAGTGAAGGGCTCGAGGAGATCTCCTATTAAAACTCATTAAACCAGGATTTGCGGAGGATTATATTATCCCTCTCAAGCGTTCATTTTAAACATTACCTAGAGCAAAGGAACATTTCCATCAACTTATGGCAGCAACTCAAAACCAGTTCTATGGAGATATATTGAACATTTTTGGGTGTGAGGACCATAATTTTCAGTGGTCCTGAGCATATTCTTACTACTCATCCCCTTCTTCCTAGAAGGAAGTAATCTAAACATCTGGAATCACTCATGTAGGCTGCGTCCCAAAGGTTTTTGACTGTAAGGAGTTGGTCACCTAGTGCACTGAGAGACATATTCCAAGCTAGCGGATCATTCAATTGCAGGAACATTTCCATGTCTCTCCATCACCTTAGGCATTTCATAAGATGTTGAGACTTCCCGAGCCAATGCTTACCTTCAAGGGTGAATATTGTAGAGAATTCTTAAAGAAGCATGAAAATGGGTTAGACCTCTTACCTGAGTTCCTGGAGAACCCAGTGTCCATCCCTGAAGACATCATGATATTGCAGGTTGGCTCATTTAAAAATCCCTTCCGGGAAATTTCTTGGCTTTTCACGAGGGTAACAGGACAAGAAACTACAGCTAACATTTCCCGCATGATTTTTTACATTTTATACTTTACGGTCAAGGAACAAGCCATATTCAATTGGGGAAAGTTTATTTACATTGAAATATCTTCCCAATTGTCATAATACAAGAAGGAGAAGAAATTATTTATGTCCTCTTCTTTGGTTTTTGCGATAGCACATTGATGTCAGTTTCTGAGATTATCTGTGTAAGAAGGTAAACTGTGAATTTGACTCGATAACCTTCTGGTATCAAACATTATGGAGGCACAAATACTCCCAACATTTTTATGAAGTTTTTAATGACTTTGTCTCAGTTTTTAAAGGTTTTGTTTTTGGAAAGGACACCCCCCATATGTTTGACCAAGAGAGTAAGTTCTTGGATAGGAAGGGGACACTAGAACAAATGGAGAATTACAATATCATAAGGATTGTCGGTTCCAAGGAAAATCCCTCCTTCCATCCATGCCACATATATAAAAAAATGTTTGTTACTGAAGTAGCAAGGCAGTACAACTACTAGTTGCATTTTTTCCATGAAAAGAGAAAAAAAAAATGCATACCTATACCTTGGAAAGTTGGGGACTTCATATTCAAAAACATGAATGAGATTGATGAATTTGCAGGCCACTTCCACATCCTGAATCCAATATATTCTAAAAGGATAAAAGGGTTCGACCTTAGCGGAATTTTTGTAGAACATCTACTGGCAATTGGCTTCAAAAATTCTTTTATTAATATTGTTCTGAATAAATATGGATATAATGACTCGGGCACTCCTGCTCGTGACACTGGAGACTTGGACACAATAATAAACACCAATGAGTCATACAAATATAAAGGAAAAGGTCCCTGTGAGAAGAGTGCCCAATCCCCAACTATCACTCCAAAAAGTACAACATCTCGAAGTAGTTCTCCAACGCCCCCCCCAATTAAGAAAGTGACCCACATGTCTTCAGGCGGAGGAGGAGATAAGAAGCCTCCTTCGGGAAAAATTTAAATCTCCCATAAACTTCCCTTGAGGAAGAAAAGAAAACATATTGTGTAAGAAGAGGAAGAACCTTGAGTCAAAAGTGACATCCATGACTTCTCCCTTGAAGATATGGAACTCGAGATTGATATTGAAAAAGTGTTCCCCATTGTTGATAAGCCAAGGGACATGGCTCACCAAAATCCTGTGATGGAAATAATTGAGATCAAGACCTTCGATGAAGAAGAGTCTTATGTATTCCAGAGCGTTGTTTTTTATAGCGAGTCCAAAAATTTAATTATTGAGGAAAGAGATGTAAATAATAAAAAGGGGAAATATCATTCAGAGGTTAACCTACAAAACATGCAACCTTCCCAAATTTTCCAAATTCACCAAGAAACTGGAGATGCTCTAGACGATTCTATTGGAGGCCTTGAAGTAGAGAATGCCAAGTTAAAGGAAGGATTCAAAGAATTGGAAGAAGCTTTAATGCCTCTTCCAGTACTTTCTATTCCTTTACCAATGATTGGGCCTACCAAACCTACAACTAAAATGAAAGGATATTCAAGCCTACTCATATCAGACAGGGGCTATGTGAAGAAGAACATTAAGAAAAGAATGGAATTAATTACAGAGGCTTGGGAGATGTCAAAGAACATGGTTTCTTTTGGAATGAGGGCGCATGCCTTCCATGAATATTTACAGGCTGATTTGAAAAATGAAGAAGGTTTTTACCTTGACATGGTCGTACCCTTCATTTTTAAAGTTACCAATATGACAGAGTTGAGAAGAAGAGAGAAGGATATCCCTTCTCCGAACCAGATAAAACAACTAAATGCATGTTGGAAGGAAAAGGTTAAAAACTTGAATATCATTGTCCAAGGATGTGACCAAGTTGTATTGAAGAAGGAATAATTATTCAAGAGTTTGATTGAGATAGACCTAGCTGGGAGCACCAATGAGGTTAAAGACCCCAAATTGATTCTCAACTCGTTGTTCCTGACCAAGCAAGCATTTGATGAACACATTGATATCTTTAAAGGGTTATCATTTGAAAAGTTATATGGCATTCTTGAGTATAATGAAGATGACATAGATAACTGGCTAGTGTATTATTCAGTAAAAAATCAAGACATTGAAGAATCTTTTCGTAATATTTCCATTAATCTAAGGGACTTGGAGGGCGAGATTTTCAATATAAAAATATGGCATGAAATCAACATGGCACCAATGAGAAGCTACATCGAAGAGTGGTTTAAAAAAGCTATTGACAAACTGGTCGATGAAGGGCAAAAGGAAGTTGAGATAGGTCTTGTAACTGTCGATGAAAGCAATAAAAGGACATCAGAAAACAAGTGACAAGAGAGAGATACCATCATAGTAAGTTCATACTGATCACATCCTTCTTTATTTATCAAGTCCTTCATCCAGTTACTCCACCTCTTTAAATAGAAAGGTTTAACTGAACACTGATAATTTCTTTTTTCTTCTTACCAGGTCTTGTTGTCTTCCACCGCCCACTTTATTCCTTCTAGAAACTTCATTCTTATATATATATTCTTTATGGTTTGTGGGAGCCCCAATCCCAGTCTTTATGAAAAACGCATTTAAATTTCAGACAATATGTAATAAACTATATATTTTTTAAAAATTTCAAGAGAGCTATTTTGGGAACAATATCGACTTTACTTTGTAACCCAATTTTATGAATATAAAGTATTTGAGGTTGATCTATCATTATCTTATTTGAGCTTCCCATGTATCACTCTATCAAAGTTCTCTTATGCATACAAATCATTTTCTTTTATTTTTGTGTGATCATAAATTTTTATCCCAACTAAGATGGATGTGAGGAAATTTTTCTTATTTCCTTTAATTGTGTGAATGTATGTGGTTCATGGTCCATTCTCAGGAACAAAATAAAATAATTTTTTTATTTTTTTTTGCATCTTTACTTTTTCTTTGATTACCATGACAAACTTATGTAAAAGTCCCACATTCCGAAGACCTGGAGTCCCACGAAAATCATAACAGAGCAGTACCACCTCTATAAAAATGCAGGGGGATTTGTATCCTCGTGAGGTTGTCATTTTAGTCCTAACATATTCAAGCGTCAACAGACGCCCATAGAGAACTTTATTGTGCGCATCCGGGTGTGAAGAAAATGTATGCTAACATGAAGAATATTTTCTTCTGGGTAGGCATAAAGCATGATGTAGTCCATTTCGTCACTAACTTCCTTGAGTGTTAGCAAGTTAAGTTTGATCATCACCACCCGACAGGTCTCCTACAATGGAATGACGTTCCTATGTCCAAGTGGGAAGTCATTTCTATGGGTTTTGTTGTGGGATTTCCACTCACATCACAAAGACACAATGTCATTCTCATTATAGTTGATAAGTTGACCAAGAGTGCTCATTTTATTCCAATTAGATACACTTGTGATGTCACTAATGTGGCACATGTTTTTATACATAAAGTCATATGTCTGCATGGATTACCCAAGAAGATCATTTCAGATAAGGACTCTCAATTCACATCTAGGTTTTGGACAAGTTTGCATTCAACACTGGGGACTCAGTTGAACTTAAGCATAACATATCATCATGAAATGGATGGGCAAACTCAAAGAGTAAATTGGGTTATGGAA
Source organism: Picea engelmannii (assembly GCA_009831015.1). Taxonomy (NCBI): domain Eukaryota; kingdom Viridiplantae; phylum Streptophyta; class Pinopsida; order Pinales; family Pinaceae; genus Picea; species Picea engelmannii. The sequence continues at coordinate 43,717 of ML844932.1, read as the reverse complement.
TACATGCTTAGGATGTATGTTATAGATAATCAAACCCATTGGGAAAAGTATCTACCTTTGGTAGAGTTTGCCTACAATAACAGTTTCCACATCTCAATTGGGATGCTGCCCTCTGAATCTTTGTATGGAAGGTCATGCAGGATACCGTTGATATGGGAAAGGTTAGAAGACTGAGTGACAATAGGGCCATAATTGATTTAAGAGATGGAGGATTAGGTGGTTTAGATTAGACAACAAATTAAGGAGGCACAAGATAGAAAGAAAAGTTATGTTGATGCACATAGGATTGACCAGAGTTGTAAAGGGGGAGATCAAGTTTTCATTTGTATCAGGCCTAATAAGAGTACCATTCAGTTTGGGAAGGGGAAAAAGTGGTCACCTCGATTTATATGACCATTCAAAATCCAAGAGAGAATTGGAACCTTTGCCTATCGTCTCGTATTGCCATCCCATTTGCATAAAACTCATAATTTTTTTCATGTGTCTATTCTATGTCATTATGTCGCTGACAAATCTCACAAACTAAATTGGAAGGAATTGCAGATCTTGGATGCGGGAACCATCATGGCTGAACCATTATGCATATTGGACCATAGGGTTCGACAACTCAGGAATCGTCTGTTAGACCAAGTTAAGGTCCAATGGGACAAGTATAGCCTAGGATCTAGTACTTGGGAGGATGCATAGACCTTACGACGAGATCATCCCTCACTTTTTTTACCACCTTGGGATTATGTTTCCTGAAGGTTGAGTGTATTTTATGCCACATTTTGACTTAGAAAACTATAATTGCTTATGGCCTAATCGTATCTTATTTGCTTATCAATTGTGAAACTATTAATGATACACTTAAAATTTTAGACATATGGACCTATGTGAATGTCAATACTATGAATGTTTATCATTATTTGAATTATGATGGATATTATGCAACCTAATTCTAGCTTGAAATTTTTGAAATTTAAAGTTGTTGGTACGTGGATACCGAGTTAATGATATGATTAAATGAATTTACATGATAATAATGTATGGATATGTATGAGTTTTTGTTGTAAGCTAATCTATAGATTAATGGGCTGTGAAATGGCCAAAAGGAGGATGGTAATAAACGATTGATGTCTTGAGCATCGGCCAAGAAATAATATGGTTTGAATCTTAGCATTTTAAATTATGTTATTTAAAATGCATTTCTATAATATGTGGACAAGTGTAGGTTTTGAGGTAGAGAGACCGCTTGAAACTAAATATATGATGACAAAATCCCAGCAACACAGTTCCACTGTATAGTCCATGATAGGGTGTTGATCCACTGTCAGAAGCGGTGGAGACATTTCCCACCATGTATCCTCTGAAACCTAGAGTCATGGGAGGAAGGTGTTAGATCACACTCCCCTAGACATGTGATGATGAATTACAGTTTCCTGTTGGGGAATATTGGTCAAGGTAGTTGACACTTCTACGCTCGGGGATAGTCCAGTAGAGGAAGGATATGGATGGAAGATGGAAGTAGGTTAGGGAGGCAGGATGATTAGAAGTAGTTGAGAGTGTGTAGAGTTTTAATCTTATAGTAGAACTGGTTGATTTCCTCTTGTTAATAAAAAATTGTTTAACTAAACTACAATTATCTAAATGAATGTTGCTTGTGTTAAATTATTATAATTGAAGGATTATGCAAATACTTTAAATGGTTTATTATTCTTTATGAAATGAATAGCGTCACTAATTGGACTAGAAACATATATGAATTGCATTAGATGTGATAATTATTGTCATTAGTACACGTGTGAGTCACGTATGTGCTATCTACGCATACATGCATTGCACATGTATACTAGTATGTATGCTTAAGTTGATGATGTGCATATCTGATTTAGATGTATGAATCATGTTATTGCTATCCTTGTATTGTAAGTTACTATAACTTCGAGACGAAGTTTCTTGAAGGATCGGTGTATGTAACACCCTATTAATTTAATTTAATTAATATGATTAATTTAGTTAAATTAAGTCAATTAATTATTGAGTTAATGAAATTTTATATTTATCTTTTAAATTTAGTAATTCAACAATCAAAATAATTAATATTTTGTTTATTTGGGGTAGGTAGGGAATGAATGGGAAGCGATAAGGGAGGTTGGAAAATTTATGAAAGGGGGGGAGGGGGGGGAAGTAGCTATATGGGGGGGAGATAAGGAAGGGGTTTGGGAGAATTGGGAGGGGGATTCGATAAGGGAGAGGAAGGAGAGAGATGAGGAGGAAATGGTGGAGAAATTTGGGTGGGCTTACTAGTGGACTAAAGTTGCTGGGATTTTGGGCTTGGGGGCTAGGAAATCAGATTTCCTAGAGCTAGGGAGCTGGAGAGGGTTTGTTTCTAGCTGGTTGGGAGGAAAACATTAAGTTTTAAGGCAGTTTCAAGCTCTTGGTAGTAGACAGTCAAGATTTTGGTAGCAAACAGTTTCAACACCTCACGGGACAACATCTCCAACAAGTATTTTTCTATTTTAATGCTTTGCTTGAATCAAGTTATGAATATTGAAATTATTTAGTAAGATGTGAAATTTGAAAATTAACTTGTTGGAAATTATTGCCATGGAAATTACGATTAAAGTTTTACATTTAGTGAAAAATACAAATATATTTTTATTTTTCTATTAAACCCTGAAAAAGGCATTACAATAATTCCACACTACAATACAATGCAATACAATCTAAACATGTATATGTGTTATTATATGAACCTAGGGTATGTTGCAATTATAAGTTGTATCAATTAACTATGTGATCTTTATCAAGTTACATATAAACTAATTATTTCCATTTCCTATATTATATATATAAAGTAATTAATTCATATTAAATATGGATTTGTGATATCATTAATTAAATATAAAAATGAAAATAAATTATAATTTATATAATTGGAAAAAATAATAATGTTTGTTTGAACTTTATATAACAGATGTTCTATCTTAACTTAGAAAAAAGTTATATATATATATATATATATATATATATATATAACGAGGAGAACCCCATAGAAAAATATTACGAGGAGAACCACTCTAAACTATTTGAATACATGTTTTGGATTACTAAATAAAAACTAAGTCAAGTCTTACTTCACACCAATAGCATTAAGTCATACTTATACATGATATAAGTGGACAAATGTAAAAAGGGCTATTTAAATGCCTAAAAGATCTTAGGAATTGTAAGATAAATATTATGAATTTTCTATGTTACATAATTACTGAGGATTTATAAATCTTAAATCTTATGTACTTATAAATTTGTTATAATTATTTTAAATAAGTTAGATAGTGATATTAAGATAATATTCTTATATGACATAGATAAATATTACGAATTTTCTATGTTATATAATTATTTAAGATTTAAAGGATTTATAAATCTTAAATCTTATGTACTTATAAATTAGTTATAATTGTTTTAAATAAGTTAGATAGTGGTATTAAGATAATATTGTTATAGGTGTAAAGTATGACATAATTATTTGTAGGAAGGCTTGATTGGATTAAATAACCTTTCTTGGACATGACATTTAAAAAAAAAATTAAAATAAAAAGTAAAAATTGAAAATTGCCACATTTCTCTTGAACAAGTTTAGGCAGTGGGTCAAGGTCAGTGGATAGTGGGTGCGTGAAGTTGATTAGATGACAAAGGCGGAGTTAGATATTATGTCTTTTTCTTCATTGCAACATCCATTTGTGTCATCAATCCTAGGTCGTCTGGAGATGGAAAGTATTATTTCTTTCACAGGGGAGGGGAGTACTACCCAGGAGGTCCATTAGAGACCATTGGATCAGATGCATCATACAAATTTATAAGGTATGAAATCCAAAATTTTGTTTTGAGTGGATTATTTGTTTCCTTAATATTGAAGAGTCGAAACTTATTCAAGAGTTGTAAACAACAAGCTTTATATTTCACAAATTAGAACCTAAATATTTTATATTTATTATATCTCTGATAACAATCTTGATATACTTACAGTTTCCAATCTATTTCCTACTTCATTATAGAGGTTTCAAAATATATTAGGTAGGCAGGGCATTCAATTCTGAGCATAATATATTATAGAGATTGTGAGCTTCTGAAATAGTAGTAGTTTTGTCACCTGTGTAGAGAAACCCATCTCTGAAATAAGCATTAGACTGCTAATGTTTCTTCCACAGGATCCATCAAGTATCTTCCATGGCCACACACCTCCATAGAGCGCTTCTCCCAAATGGATCCCTGGCCATGCATCTCCATAGAGAACTTCTCCCATATGGATCTCGCTAATTCAATTTTTCCCAAGTCTGGAGACTCTGGCTACTTCTCGGCGGAGGATGTCATGTAATGTAGTCTCTTCTGAAAACATTTTGATGTGCTAAAAAGTAACATTGTTAGAGATATAATCAACATATTATTGCCCAAGGTAGTGCGCAAGTTGTAACGTGGTCAATGGTAGTGTGCAAGGTGTTACCTTAAGGGTGGTAGGAAGAAACCTGTCAATTAGATTGCACTACCGATAAAATGTTAGCACACATGTAGAATGGTATAATTTCAATAAATTTGATGATGAAATTCACTCAAATGGAACTATGAACCAAGTGGAAAAGTTCCAAATTTCAAACAGACTTACCTGTAATCTTGACCAAAAAAATGAGCATTTTCGCTTGTTTATCTTATTTATTGAAATGGACTTTTGTCACATATTTTAATGATCTGACATAAAAGTTTTGATTTAGTTGGTGATCCTCTCATTTCTCCCCATATTATTATAATGACATGATACATACTGAAGGCCTTCCCAACTCCAGTGGCATGGATAACGTTGACCAAAAAAAGATAGGGTTCCCTTCATTTTGTTTCAAATTTCCTTTGAGATGGCCTGTACCATCTCAAAATAATGAGATAAGTTATACTTCAATTATTGTGAGAAATTATCTTTTTGATCATTTTCATTCACAAGTAGGTTTGTGTTACCATTAATGAGATTGGGAGTGAGTAAGAAACAAGGTCGAGGAAACTTAAAGGCATGCATCATAGATAACACTACAATTTTTTTTGCATAGAGATCTATTTGTTTCTATCAATTGCTTAAGAATAATTTGAGAGCAAGGGCATATGTTAATCATCAAACCAAAACCTTGCGAGTGAATCCTCGAAGAAGCGAAACTTTAAATTATCCTTAAAGCTACTTAACAAGAACTCTCAAGAGTTCGTGTTTTTTCAGCGTGGTTGTTTTCACCCCTAAATCAAAAAGTGGTGCTACCGATAGCACCTTTTGTTTTGCAATCATTAAAGTTCATACCCATTAAGACCCGTTGTGTTGACAATTGATGTCATTGTGGACAAAAACTTTAAAATTGACGCTTGAATTGAAAAGTGATGCTACCAGTAGCACCAATTTTTTTTTGGAGTTAAAATTATAACTTAATTGAAATTGTGGCCTTGACAATCATTATCATCGTCGATAAAAACCTCAAAATTGACTCCTAAATCATTTCTTAAATTTTATTTTTTTTAACTTTTTAAAATTAACATTAAAAAACGTCCCCGAGGTGTAGGACAGTCAGTGACGGAGTGTGTTGTTAAGCCACTCCGTGATGTTAAAGTCACCGGTTCGAAACCTGTGGGGACAAAAAATCCAACCATGTTAAGGGTTGGTGTGGCTCAGGTCGGGTGCAATCCCCGTGTGATTTTGACGGCTTAGATGCCCCTGAGTCGCGGTTTCTCAAGCCACAGGTTAATCGCGTAGCCAACAGGTTCCGCACAAATTAACAAACAAAAAAAAAATTAACATTAAAAAACAAAGAATTTTTTTTTTAAAATATGAGAGTTGGTTTTCTAAAACCTAAAACAAAAAACAACCATTTGTTAAAGAAAAAATGTAACCTATTTTGTTTTTTTAAGAAAAATAAAAAAACTAAAAAAAACAATTAAAATTTTTATTTTTTAAGTTAAAAAAATAAAAAAAATTATTAAACAAAATTAAATAAACCTTAAAAAAAAAATTATAACTACAAAAGGAAATGAAAAACTCAAAAATTAAAATATTATATGTAAAAAACTAAGAAAAAATTACAGAGAAACAAAATTTATTTTAAAACAACTCCAAAAGATGTAAAAAAATTAAATAATTTATTAAAAAAAACTAAAAGACAAGGTTGGAATACAAACTTTAATATAATCTTTTTTAAGAAAAAAATACATTAAAAATAACATAACCATTTTAAAAATATATTTAAAAAAAAAAAAACAATTTGAAATCGAAAATTTTATATAAAAAATTAAAAAAACCTTAAAAAAAAACTAATATATAATTAAAAACCTTAATACAAACTATTTTTTAAACAATTGAAAAAAACATATAAAAAAACATTATTTAAAAAAAAATGTTAATAATA
>ML844932.1:26294-37201 GCA_009831015.1 Picea engelmannii | reverse complement strand
CGGGTCTACTTCTCCACCCACTTTCTCATGTCATAATTATGTTACTACACTTAGCCATTTTTCAATTGCGCAGTCTCATGGGTTCAAGTCCTCATCCTCCATTTTCCGTGACCTTCACTTTTCACCCCAAGTTCCATGATCTACTTTTTGACCATCAACCTTGTCACGGGTGCCGATCTCCAAAGTATTTCATTCCTATTGCATGTGAATCCAACCAATCATTCCTTTACACTTAGTATGTTTTTGATCATCTATACAACTGCGGGTTCCTGGGTTGGCGGGTTCATGAAAAGTTTTATATTTGAATTCTCTCTTATTCATCCCCATAGCCTAAAAAATACCCCCTCTACTTCCGCTACCCACAATTTTCCCTCATCCCCTCTCGTCACATCTCCCATACTTAGCCAAATTATCAAAGCTATTCCAAGGCATGAAAACTAGCGAATGAGAATATGACGCATGGCAATGAATGAGGCCATGACGCATGGCAATGAATAAGGGCATGACAGATGGAAACACAACATTGGAGACACATGGTAACATAAAATTTGAGACACATGGTGTGATCGTATTGGATGAATCATCAAGGTGACTAGGCATGAGGTGGATGACAACGGGATTCCAAAAAAATATTATTTTATTCGACAATTTTCCAAGGGTCGAATCCTCCAAGCTCCATAATTTCTTCTCTTCTCGTGTTTCTTGCTAAGTGTATAAAACACTTAGTATTATATATCATGAAGAATATAATATCCAAATGCATGTGGTATAGACTTTTAAACTGAAAAATTCAAATTTTATGAAGAGAAGCATGAAATTCATCCAAGGGACCACATTTGCCCATCAATTTTGATTGATGGTGGCTGAGTGTTGATATTGCGTAGGACATAACTTGAGCTCTGGGTGTCGCAATCGCACAAACTTTATATCATTGGAAAAATAATTTTGATGTAGAATATGGTGGTATATGTTTCAAGTGTTGAAAGTTGATACATTTTCCTTAGAAATTAAAATACCAGTCAGCTGCATTTTTAATGGGCCTGCGTGACAACTCAACTTCACGAGCTCATATCTTGAGATCCGAGTGATGGATTTGTAAAAAATTTATATTGTTGGAAATATAAGATGATGAATATCACATCAGAAGTGATTTACATGGATAAAATTTTTATTATCATTCCCATAAAATTAAAACACAGTCCTCCTATTTTAAATGGGAAATGAATTAAATTGTGAAAATAAAAGTTTATTTAAAAAAATTTATTAAAAAGGGAAAGAGACCGATTTTATATATGTATGTATTGATGATACAATTTCATTAATGAGGAACTAATTAAATGGAATTTTTCAAGAAAAAACTTATACAGAGATTTCAAGAGAGGAATAAAACCCTAACTACTCAAGTAGTTAGAAAATCTCTTCTTAAAAAGAGAAGAGAGGCTTCATCAATGGTTCCAATAATCAATATTGTGAGAGGGGAAGGGAAGAAGATCATAGGAAGAAGAAGTTACATCCATGGATACATAATCAAGCTTCTGATCAAAAGAAAGAGATATCCATCTTCTCCATTCTTTCTATTCTTCTACACCACTTCTCATAGCTTTATGATTGAATCTCAGAGTTGGGCACAAGGATGAGTTGTTGAGTGTTTTTATTATATTATTATACAAAATTTTCTTGTATGATCATGGAGTATTTGTAGCCACATACATGGCTATCAAATTTCTGCTAATGAAGAACATTTCTCATGAATAAACTCCACAGAGAATTTATTTGGGGTTGATATTCACTGTATATTGTAACTTTGAGTTTTAAATATGAGATATTTGAGGTTGACCTATAAATTTCTCTTTTATTACTCATTCCAGTACTCTATTAAAATTCTTTGAGATGATCAAATCATTCTCTCCTATTTCTCATGAAGAATATATGGATGCATTTATATACTATTAAGAAGAGAGTGCGTGATGTTGATCACAACTTATTTATGATGTTGAATCCCTCCTTCAATATTTTACTATTATAAAAATACTTTTGTTTCACATAAAGATCATATTGGGTTATTTAAGAACCATTTTCATATAAATCCAAGCAATAAATATTTGGGGTTTTCTGCCTAGCACTCTCCCTAATCCAAGATATTCAAAGATATATCTATTATCCAAAGAGGAGAACCACCTCTCTAAAAATGAAGGGGGACTATTGTCCTCATGAGGTTGTCATTTCGGCCCTAACAACTTCAAGCGTCAACAACTACATGAAGACGTTGCTTCTTGTGGTTGCAACAATGGATGAATGTGACAGGGTGTATCTTGAAGCTTGGCACCTTGGTGATGAAGTAAAACTAAGGTTTTGGACATAGAATTGGTGGGAGTGTGTGGTTGGGTGCATCATAAGTCTTTGACTTAGCTAAAACTTTCAACTTACCTTGGGCCACAACAAGGAGGTTCATTAGCGAAATCAGACTTGGTGGTTCAAACAAGTTGTAGAGTTGTGATAGTATGAAGGATTGAACCATGAGTTCGTCGAATATTTCGTGAAAAAATATGATCATTTCAAGTTCTTGGAAGATTTGGGTTGTTTCTTTGGTTTCGTTTAAGGGTGAATGGGGAGACTTGGCTGAGGTCTAGGGAGACATGTTCCCATCGTAGACTTGGTGTGTGTCAAGTGTTCCAACCTTTGGTGGAGTCATGAACAATTCAAAGTGCCCCGAGGGAGGAAAATGCGAATGAGGGCTTGGAAAAACATTCTTGGGTGAGTCAAAGAAGTGGAATTAGACAGAAATGGGGATGAGTTGCATCGTTGTATAACTCTCTTGTGAAGTATGTTGAAGGGATTGTTTTGATGAAGAATACAACGAGACACAAATTTCATTTGATAAAAGGTTGAATAATGTACTTTTATGCATGAGTTCCTTAGACACATTGGTTGGTTCATGATGTGACTTGAATGTTGCAGCGGAGATCCAAACAATGGAGTGTGTTGGCAAAGGACAGATGATTCATTCCAAGAGTTGAATAGAGGTAGCAAAGAGTCGTCAAAGGGAACTGTTGAAATAAAACTGAGATGATTCAAAAAACAGACTAAGTGGATTGAGTGATGTGCTCCTGCTCATGGTATGGGACATGGGAGAGGCAGGACATTCTCATGATGATTGTGGATGAAAACAGAATGACTCAAAGATCCAAGGAACGTTGGTCAAAATTGACGGAAGAATTGACTCAGACATGTTTTTGGCATGGAAGTCTTTGGGTGACTTGTTCCACTTAGAATCGTTTGGAAAGTACATTGGAAAACTTGTGAAATAAATTTGTGGGATTTTATACAGATCGAAGGATCACACAGATAAGATGAAACGAAGCACAAACGATCAAGTAGTGTGGTAATGATTATTGGATGTGCAAGGCTTGTGCACTTGGGTCATTTCATGGACATGTGATGAGGAATATGGGAGTTTGACCGATGAAGCATGCTCATACTTGACTTTACAAGACTTGTCAAAGTGAACCATGGTGGCATGGAGGGCATGGTTGCAACAGTGACGAGACAGTCTTAAGGATTCTAAAGTTTGTGGGATGATTAAAGAGAGTGAATTCGATTGGTCGCACGGGTGGTAGACGTGCGGTGATCTCCATGAAATGTTGGATATCTTAGATATGAGACGATATGGTTTCAACGATAGAATAAAGTGGTAGCGGTTTTCGCAATAGAGATGAAGGAAGAATTTGTTTTGGGTGACATCACATCATAGTGGGGAAAGAGAGTTTTCCTTGTCAATTTTTGCATAGAAGAGTCAAGATGTGAATGGGAGGAGATCAATTTGACTTGAAGTTATGTCATCATGCAAGTGATCCAATGGTTGGACTGACCACCCAAATTATCCGACAGTTGGACGAGCTAGTGCACAACGACATGTTGGAGGGTCAAACTTCAATCACAACGATTAGTTTGTGCAACACTTGGTTGTTGCAGAGGAATTTCTTAACAAAGTGAATGAAAATAGCAGAAAAGGGGCAAGTGTGATATTTCCTTCATGTTTCTAGGTTGGATGAGGTGATGACGAAGCAGAAAAAGAAGATTAAGTTTCGACATGAGGAAGTACATATCAAGACTTGTGCATGATGATTGGACTAGCTACCCAACAAGAAGCAGGAATTGGGGTGTGCAATTTACAGATGCATGAGAGGAATGGTTGAAGTATGGGTGCAATAGATGTCACAAAGGTTCAAAACTAAGACATTTTTATATTCCAGTTGAGGTTATGGCATAATTTACGATCTCAACAAATGAAGTATGTTCGAATTATTGGGACAACAATGAATTTGAGTGGGGAGGGTGTAAGAAATATAGAGTTGTCATGAACATGTGTACTCCTCCACCAAAGCCTTAGAAGGACGAGATGGGAAAGAGAGCACTTGGCTCGGTTGGTGTAAATGAAATATGTCTTATATAGTGAAGTTGGGTTCCTTGGGCACTTTTCGTCGTGTCAAGGACGACTTCACCAAGAAGACTTGCGAATGAAGGTTAACCAAAAAAGTAGTCTAGGTGGGAACCACATGGAATCCATGGGCACCCCACCGAATGTTGGATATGATGGGCTCTCCAACAGCATGAGCACCCAAATGACTAAATGAAGAATGAAGGTTGTGGAAGCTTGGATTCCTTGGGCATATGCCATGCCAAGGCGAGTTGACCAAACGATGAAGGAAATGACAAATGAATGCCAAGGTGACTTGGGTGCCCAATACTGAAAAATGAAGGGTCGACCAAGGAATAGCGTGCCCAAGAAAAGGGAGCATGCCCTTTGGAAATTTGGCTAAAAAATGTTAAGTGGACAAAATGACTGAAATGGGCGCGTCGACTTGGTGACAAAGGGGTGCATCGCTTGGAAAGGGCATGCGATTATATAACCAAGTGAGCTAACCATTTGGAAAATAGTCCAAGGAAGGGGTATACATATTCATAATCGAAATTTGGAGGTTCTGAGGTAGCGACCAAGAAGGAGGGGTGTGTTTCTCCTCAATGAGCCAAGTAGACCCTTGAGGGTAACTTGGGATTCCTTGATGAGGAAGAACCAAAGAGAAGGTATGGGAAAGTATTTCTTGAAGGGAGAAGTAGAACAAACAAATTGTGGTAGCGAAGGGATGTTTCTCCAATCTGAGGCAAAAGGAAAGTCTAAATCGATAAAGGGGAAAAACGCACTAAGGCAAGAGAAACATGCTTCAAGTAACGAAGTGTGATGAAGTTTCGTTTAGTTTGAGGTAACGAAGGAAGACAGCCCAAGGGAAGCTCATTGAAGTAGAGTTGTTTGGTTGTTGCAACAGGTTCTTTGTAACTAAGGAAAGATCATTGTAACTATTTTCTTTGTCTGGCACGAGTTTAGCTCGACACACTGCATTTCTTGTTAATAAACGATTTTGGGTGTTAGGTCAGTTTGGTCGCCCGCATATATGTTTCGGTTGTTCATGAATCAATGGTGTTTCTTTGTTGTTTAAATAATCTAAGTATAAGAAAAATGCATACATAACTAAATAATGAACGAAACTAAGTGAAAGCATCACCCAGGTTGAGTAATTCGGCCTAGTCTTACCAACAAATGAAAGACGTTCGGTGTTTTCCACTGCCCAACCAGATGTTCGCCAGGACCATGACATATTTTTTGTACATATTTATGTATGGTATAAAGTGTTTTTTGAGGCTATAGTATGTTCCTATGTATGGAACTATAATTCTTGTGTAGCAACGTTAAATGTACAATAAATTGTATTTTGTTTTTATTGTTTATAATTATTAATTATTATTATTATATATTATTTTATTATTTTTATAGATGTTTAATAAGTTATTTTTAATTTTTTTTCATAGGGTGTTAGGGATACATACAAACTAAATAATTTGCAAGGGGAACAAACATGTCTAGATGGAATAGAGAAGTTTTTACTACATGGGATTTCAGCAAATTAGTGATTAATGTATTTTTTTAGGTTGTGATAAGTGGGATTATCATATCATATTCACATGCTAAAACTCCAAGCAAAAGATACATCCTTTTTGTTTTTGTTGACTAAATCTTGAGGAAATCAAGCTACTCCTGAGATTGGCTTCTCTAGATAACTTTGAGAGATTACATGAAAGAAGCAAATAAGCTCCAAAGACAATGAAGTTTTTGTCTAAACTATTTATGAGAAAAGTGGCTATGCCAATAAATCAGGTTAAACCCATTCTCATTGACTCAAAACATCAATTAGAGTGTAATTCTAAAACACTTAAAGAAAAGGTAAATTTTCTTCAATTTCTTATTGTTATTTATTACAATGATTTTGGAATGTAATGCAATTGTTTCCATTTTGTTATTTATTACAATGACTTTGGAATGTAATGTGATTGTTTCCATTTGGACAAATAAAATTTTCTTAGGGAACAATTAACCCTCTATTGCTACTCCACACGCATAATGAGAATATAATGAGAATACATTTCTTGTGATTTTGTGATTTATATAACGTGCTTGGCTTGACAAACCTAGAAAAGATAATTTTATGAGAATATTTAATTTAAGTGAAATCTTCTTAGAAAAGGACAAAATTGTCAATGAAACTAAAGAGACTAGAAAAGTGGATTCTAAAGGTCAAGAGAGAGTTGGAAGGCCAAGAGCCACCAACCTTATTTATAAATAGGGTTTATGTATCCAAACCAAGAGTGTTTTTCTTGATATTGTAAGATTTCTTACTCGTCAATTTTTTGTTGGAGATTTCTAGTGCTTCTATAAAATTAGTGTAGATTTGATTTCTAGTGCAACTATGGAATTAGTATAGATTTTTTTTGTTGTTCACGGCGTCTTGGAAGGTTGTGGGAATGGATTGTTGTTTGATGTAGACTCCCCTCACATGTGGTATATGTTCTTGGTTACTCTTATTTTTCTTTAAATTTTGATTGTAGGTTCCCCTTCGCTTACTATTAGTGATTTGGAATTTATGCAATCTTAGAATTGTGAACTTATTCCTAGTTATTACTTTCATTCACCTCTACTAGATCTATTCCTTAATTGTTTCCATAAGATTAATCCAGACACCTCCATCTTGCATTCACATTATACATTTTGTATCTTAGATTTACATTCATAAAACCAACAATGGCATCGAGGCAAGGAATATCAAAAAATAAACATAAGTTATCTAGAGCGATGAATAAACAAAAAATTATAAAAAAAAAACATGATCCCAACCATAAACATAGTGTTAAGATTATGACAAGGACTAGTTACTTTGCATCTTTGATTACAATATGATTTAGTTAAATATAAATCAAGTTATGGGTGTAAAGTATGACATGATTATTTTGTAAGTTACTTTGCATCTTTGATTACAATATGATTTAGTTAAATATAAATCAAGTTATGGGTGTAAAGTATGACATGATTATTTTGATTATGATATGAATTAGTTAAATATAAATCATGTTACAGGAGTTAATACTTAGTAAAGGTGATATATAAATGGTTTTTTATATTTTGAAATTAATTTCTTACTAATTTAATTTTTCTTTTGGCATGATTAAAAATTTATATTAGTCAAATGGAGTCGGTACTCTAAGAAAACTATGGGTTCATCAACTCCATATGCACAGTGATTTAAAATATCACCATAAAAATGCATATCTTTCTATCCTCCATCTTTCCACATATTTAAGAAATAATAAAATAATAAATATTTTATTTTCACTCCATCGTAAATTATATATATATATATATATATATATATATATAAATAAAATTCAACTTGAATTTATAGCGGGTCAACCTATCCAAACATCAAATCTATCATCCTCATTGTTGAGCAAGGGGAATCTCATGGTATATGTTTGCATAAGAAGCCTTGTTCATATATACTACATCTATATTTGATGCGGGAATAGTGACCTGTTCATAAATCTCATTTAAAATTTTTATAGGAGTATTCAAGGTATAAGTTTGATGCGCACCTTTTTATGAGGGTATTTGTTTTTAAACTGTTATTCTCATGAAGTTTTATATTTATTTATTTTAGTCAATTTTTTTTTTTTTATTATAAGTGTTTTTGTTCATTTTTCTCATAAATATAAGAGTAATTTTTGTTATGAAAGCAAAGTCAATCTATGCATAATAGCTATAATTTCCTTTCAAAAATCATGATAACACCTACTTCAAAAAATATGCAAGTGCAATTGCAATTTTATACCAAATATTCATGAACCTTACCTATTTCAGTTTGAAAATGAATGAGTAGTTGTATGTGGGAGTCGAACATAGTTTTTCAGGATTGCAAATGCGAGGGAGATGTGATTTTTCCAGCATGCCCAAAGACTCATTATGTGCACAATTTATGACTCTGTGTGGTGGGAATCGAAAATTATAACCCCTAGGCCTGATATTTTCTTCCCTCTCATGCTTAAGCCTGGAGGCTTCTAGATTGCATCATCATGGCTCAAAATGAGAAGATAACCTCTATGCACCCGTCTATATATTACTTGGGAGGGGGGCACTCCGAAAAGAATAAGTGAACAATAGTGAGTGAGATTAAACCTGTTGGAATATCTCCTCTACCTTTATGCCACTTGAAAGTTGGACCTTGGCGATAATCAACCAACATCAAAAAGTCAATTGCTTTATTTAACCCTCCCAATACCCACAAGCTACTAGATTGTTGGCTCGTCAATGGAAAATCGAATTTAAGCCACTTCCAAACTCGTGCATCCGATCAACTTACCAAGGAACATGTAAGTGAAGTTAAGCTCGAAGATCAAGATCACATCATTGATTTGATGAAAAAATGGTTAACTAGAGATGATTTATATTTCAATCATAGGATCACACAAATTGAGGAAAAGCTACATAGATGTAATTTCCAATTTGCACAACGGGCATGTCATATTAGGAATCATGGGATGGAAACAAGTTTTTTCTAGCATGCAACATGCTAAAAGACCTAGCATGCGATGATACAACTCAGAGTCTGAGACACTCACACACACACACACATGTATGTATGTATGTACGTATATGGGTAACTTTTCAACTTGCCCATCAATTTGACGATTTTAAAAATTAAGTGGACATCAATATTGATGTGTAGATTTTAAAATTTCCAATATTTGACAGGTAAATAAGAAAAAAACACACCTATCAAATTTAACCACTGAAAACATTCCTTGAAATAGTTGAAAAAGCTAAAATAACATCCATTTTAATCTATTAATCATTCTAACATTATATCAATACTTAAACATCACATAAACATATTCACTTAAAACCATACATTATTTATGCTACAGGTAATAGTCTAGCAAGCATTATTCATGCTACATGTAATAGTTTAAATAAACTAGGATGAATATATTATATATATATATAATATGAATAAAGAGAAGAAAAAAAAAACTCTATTGAAAACCTTTTGTCTTCCTTTACACATCTAAAATCTAAACAATATGCCAAACTATGAAAACTATCTCCATATTATGCACTCAACAAACCTAATACATGTTTAGATGAGCTTTCCCTCTACTTTATCATGCAAAACAAGTTATTTATCTATGATTATTTATCTGTGATACCAAGTGTGTTAAACCATCCACATATATATATAGCTAGCATGGATGTTCATGCATGCTCTCGAATAGTGTTGGGCACTTATAAAATAAAACAAATATGTTAATAACCATAGACAACTATATGCATATATATAATATAAGTATTAGCAGTGGTTTCACTATCAATCTTTTTTTTCAAATGTGGGGTTTCCATTCATTACAATACAACAAAGAGCCATTTACCCAAGTAAACCGGTATCCAAAAGTTCATAGAACTCTTAAAAGTCCATAGAACCCTAATTTAGCTTTTTAGTGTATTTATTACTACAACTCTTTCATAATATTCATTCATTCTAATCATAAATGAGTCCATAGAACCCTAATTTAGCTTTGTAGTGTATTTATTACTACAACTTCTTCATAATATTCATTCATTCTAAGCATAAATGAGGATAAGAAAAAAACCAAAATGTAATCAATAAAATGGCATCCTATCACATGTCTTTTGTCACTTCATCATCCAATATAGGCAAGCACACATAAACAATAAACGATAATTAACCACAAGTATATTCCTTCAACCATCATGGCATCTATGCGTATGCATGACTACAATTCAAGGCATGTTCATATACAAACCACAAACAACCCACTACATGTATAATACCACAACCATTCCTCAAACCATTCTAGGCACGAAGATGTATCCATAGAAAAATCTATTTATGATACTAAGCTTAAACAAAATATATGTTATCCATTCAAAAGTGTTGGGCATGGGGCATGCACATAGGCAAGCACATTTATGTCGGGCTATCCCAAAACAAGACCCTTCGACCATTCAATAAGAATAGGGTGAATTCCACATTAAATCATTATTGAAAAATAAATAGCCAATTTGTAATAGAGATCAGGTGCTCAAGATTAAAAATAGAACTACTTCTCTATCACAATCATATACTCAAACAATCACTCATCATAACCTCCATCTTCTATTATCAAGACTGGAGCTCTGCCATGATAATTCCTATGAGAATATACACTTAAAGGTGTCAAAAAAACAATGTTATCAACTATCATTTGTATAAGCATTCATTAAACTAAAAAATTACTAGCTTATCCCCATGTACAATTCCTCTTGCAAAGAGCTATTAACAAAGTTCAAAATTTCCTATGGTGTGCACTAGGGTAAGGAAAAAGGAATTCCAAGTGAGAGGAAATCTTACGGGATTCAAATTTAATACCCAAAACAATCTAAAAATCATTGGGTTTAACCAAGACTTTCCCTCTATGTGTGAAGGTTAGGGGTTAAGAAACAAATGTGTGGATTTGAGCCACAC